>JAWLST010000071.1:0-177120 GCA_037043885.1 Penicillium goetzii | reverse complement strand
CCTACTATGTTATTTCTTTTTATTTCTTATTTTTTTTTTTTTTTGTTTTTTTATTTTTGGTTTTGTTTTTCAAATATTTAATAATAATAAATTTTTTTTTAAAAAAAAAAAAAAAAAAAAAAAAAAAAAAAAAAAAAACAAGAAGTACATCAACGTCTTTCGCGTTATTCTCAGACCGTTATCTCCAGGTTCAGGCTGAGCATTGAGCCAATCAAAACAAAAGTGGATTGAAAACCTCAAGAGATCTCAAGGAGTTGAGGGCGGCTGTGGATCTGAGCTGAGGCTGTTTGAAGGCTAAACTTGAGAACGGCCTTAAAGCAGTCTGACTTAGTTGCATGCCTGACGGCCACAGAAGCGTAGAGCTAGCTAGTGATATCCCTGGGCAGTCAGCCATGTTTAGGTAGTCTTTATCTCGAGAAATCTGGGGATCATTCTGTTTCTTATTCAGTTTAGCACCCTTGATGTTCTCCCGATCAAACTACCCACCTCCCTCGGTCTTTGGTCTCCCCACGCGAAAAAAAACATCACATGCGGCTATATCCTATACTCCAGGACTTAAATTACAAGTCCGATCACTTCAAGAGTCTAAGTATCTTCACTGGCTATTTGTTGACTTGCAAGCCCTCGTTGTTAATGTCGGTTATCGATGAGCGATGCAGCAATATCCGGGGCATAGCCTGTAAGTACTGAGACCCACCCCGACCCACCAACACAGACTCAAAACACTGTTTAACAGCTCTTTTTTCTGATGCTGCCTTGACGTCCATAGTCTAATTAATGTTAGTAAATCAGTTGACCTGCTTCTATTTGTTTATGGGTTTTGGACGTACTCAGACAGCAGGTTTCCCATCTCCGAATGGCCAGGGCGTAAAGCCGGACTCCGTAGAGTTAAATCCGCACTCGGGCCGTTGCTGGAAACAAGCTTCTCGGCTGAAGCCTCGGAGTACGCAAAGCCCTTAAGAAGACCGTTTTAATCCGCAATTATTCCATGGGCCTTCCCTACAGAGTACAGACGGCGGATGGATTTTATTTAATTCCAGAAGTTCGGACGGCATTATTGCCGACGGTGATGATTTTACCCGTGAATACCTTCAAAGCCCCGTTTGACTGTTTAACTCCGTCACCATCAGCCATGTCGAGTCACTCAATCAAGCCTCTCTTTGTCGGGGGATTTAAAGCGAGTTGGAGAACCAGCAATTTCATCTAAATCAACTCAATCATAATAACACAACAGAATATTCTATCTTAAGATCTGAACACAACAACTCTACACTACAATGTCGCTGTCTGGAAAAGTCGTCCTCATTACCGGCTCCTCCAAGGGAATCGGCAAAGCCGCTGCTCTTCGCGTCGCTAGCGAAGGTGCCAATGTCGTGATCAACTACCTTCGCGACCCAGCTGCAGCCAACAACCTCGTCGAGCAAATCGGCACCGACCGCGCCCTAGCTGTTCAAGCCGATGCCTCCAAGATGGCCGACCTCGACCGCCTCGTTGATGCTGCGGTCGCAAGGTTCGGCAGGATCGATGTGCTTATTCCAAACGCCGGAATCCTTCAGCTAAGAGACTTGGAGAATACCACCGAAGAGGACTTTGACAGAACATACAACCTGATGGTGAAAGGACCATACTTCCTGGCTCAGGTATGTACAGAAGTTCCCGCCAATCACTCAACTCGACTCAAGCTAAGTACTTGCACAGAAAGCCGTCAAGCATATGCCCTCTGGCGGACGAATCATCTTTGTCTCCACCTCCACTGCTCGGTTTTCAAGTGTCGCACCCGCGTACCTACTTTATACCTCCTCCAAAGGCGCGATCGAGCAGATGACTCGCATAATGGCTAAGGATTTGGCGCGGAAGGGTATTCTGGTGAATGCAGTTGCTCCCGGCCCAACATCAACCGAGCTCTTCCTCGAGGGAAAGCCAGAGCAGATGCTCAAGGCTATCGCTGGGTTTAGTCCATTCAATCGGATCGGAGAGCCCGAGGAAATTGCTGCAGTTATGGCATTCCTGTCGGGGAAGGACAGCAGTTGGATCTCAGGCCAGATTGTGGCTGTCAATGGAGCCATGGCATGATGTTATAATACCTGCAATAGGAATAGTAATATAAGAGTTAATGGAATGGATAACTGTGGCGCATCGTGTTACTCATATTTGGATCTCGTATACAAGGCTTCCGACGGGCGTCCGAAAGGTTATCGATGTACTTGCCTTAGAACCCCACAAGATCGTGAAATGCATAGGTGACTGCTCGAATTGACCTGGCGGGAACAAATATTCGTCCAAATGGCGTCAAGGCTGGTCATTCTTGGCTACTGTAGCATTTGATTCACTATCACTCAATTCAGAGGCATGACAATGAGTCTTTGAGATTATTCGAAGTAACTCTCGCCCCTGAAGCTTTGTTCTGGTTTCTCAGAGTATGACCGAGTTGGCTGTGAATTGCCTCGTGTTCCTGGATGAGTGGCGCCGGCTAGCATAATAATCACGAATAAGCGCAGTTAACTATATGCTTTTGTTTGGCTCAGCCGTGACACTACACCTCTCATCATCCTATGACGAGTCCGGAGACATACTGCGGATGAATAATGCAAAATGACGGCGGAAACTTCGAAAGGATTATAAATCGAAGTGGGGTGAATCGTGATCCTCAAGCCCCATCATATAAACCCCATGTAAGCCCTCCGAAACAAATTGATTTTGCAATTTTTATATCATCGCAATCGCATTTATCGCCCAAAATGAGCCAACCAAATATCACCCTCTATACCACCCAGACTCCCAATGGGATCAAGATCTCAATCGCTCTGGAGGAACTAGGGTATGCGATCTGACCAAATATGCCCAGGCCATGTGCACTGACAAGATGGCAGTCTGCCTTACAAGGTCGAGAAGATTGACATCTCTAAGAACACGCAAAAAGAAGAGTATGTGCTCCGTCTACGATGATCCCTGCAATTATCAGATCAGATAAATGGATGGAAGACTGACCGATTACTCAGCTGGTTCCTCGAGATTAATCCCAACGGTCGCATCCCCGCATTGACCGATACCTTCAGCGACGGCCAAACGATCCGTCTGTTCGAGTCTGGCGGCATCCTTCAGTACTTGGCCGAGCGGTATGACACAGAGTACAAGATTTCTTATCCCAAGGGCACCCGCGAATACTACGAGACCAACAACTGGCTCTTCTTCCAGAATGCTGGTGTGGGCCCCATGCAGGGACAAGCTAATCACTTCGTGAGATACGCGCCCGAGCGCATCGAGTATGGTGTGAATCGCTACGTCAATGAGACCCGTCGTTTGTACGGCGTTCTAGACAAGCATCTCGCAAAGTCCAAGTCCGGATATCTCGTGGGCGACCACGTTACGATCGCCGATATCTCGCACTGGGGCTGGGTGGCCGCTGCAGGATGGGCTGGTATTGATATCGAGGAGTTCCCACATGTGAAGGCCTGGGAGGAGCTTATGGCAGCGCGACCGGCTCTTGAGAAGGGTCGTCATGTCCCCAACCCGCACACTATCAAGGAGCTGATGAAGGACAAGGAGGCTGTGGAGAAGAGCGCTGCGCAGACTCGGGCGTGGGTCCAGGCAGGCATGAAGGATGATGCAAAGAACAAGATCTAAATCGAGTTTGAGAGCACGACCCCTTGAATTATTTATATAGCCCTCGATGCGATCTGGATTGAGTAAATAATAATGAAGCTTATTATGATGTTTGCCTTCGAAGCTGTCATGTCTAACCTTCGAAGCTCTTCAGGGCGGTGGCCACTATGTTCACCGCCTTTGATAAATCACGTGTATAAATTGCCACTTTTCGCGGGACTCCTTAGCTTTCTTTCATCTCGAGCTTTCTTGTATCAACTAACCTACCATCCTCTGAATTTGAAACAGAAGCCATGGCGTGGCGCAACCAAGGAATCACAGGTTCCAACAACATTCCCCTGGGGCGCCGCCGCTTCGGGGCTGATGAGGAAGATGAGAGTCGCACCGCTTCTCCTTCGTCTATGCCTGATGGACCGAAGCGTGGCCGCAGTCCAGTTCGAGGTAAGCTCCCTTCTCTGAGGCTTTTTCTTTGCACTGATTCTAATCGCGTTTCTCTAAAAAAACAGCCGAACCCGCAGCCGATGGCGTCAAACGGCGCAAGAAGCGCAACCGCTGGGGCGACCAGCAAGAAAACAAGGCAGCTGGTCTGATGGGCTTGCCCACCATGATCATGGCCAACTTCACTAGCGAGCAGCTTGAGGCGTACACTCTGCATCTGCGCATCGAGGAGATCAGCCAGAAGCTACGGATCAACGATGTCGTCCCTGCTGATGGTGATCGGTATGTATTAACCTTGATTCTGATGTTTTCCCAATCCTTCTGACACTTTCGTACAGGTCTCCCTCGCCTCCGCCGCAGTATGACAACTTCGGTAGACGTGTTAACACTCGCGAGTACCGCTATCGCAAGCGACTCGAGGATGAGCGTCACAAGCTGGTCGAAAAGGCCATGAAGACAATCCCTAACTACCACCCGCCCTCTGACTACAGACGCCCGACCAAGACCCAAGAGAAGGTCTACGTCCCAGTGAATGACTATCCAGAGATTAACTTCAGTATGATAACTAACCCTCTAACTCCTAACGTTCCCCCCACTATGTCTGCCATGACTCTTTGCTCGACTCGAGCTGACGAGATAATTCCCTTGGACCTCGTCGGCCCGTTTCTTGCTAACACTCGGTGCTTGATGTTGCACATTGCTTGAACACGTTTCACAAAAACAGGATTACTAACACTTAGCTCTTTGCTATCTTTTAAAGTTGGCTTACTCATAGGACCTCGTGGAAACACCCTCAAGAAGATGGAAACCGAGTCTGGAGCCAAGATCGCCATTCGAGGCAAGGGCTCTGTCAAGGAGGGCAAGGGCCGATCTGATGCCGCTCACGCTAGCAACCAGGAAGAAGATCTTCACTGCCTTATCATGGCTGATACCGAGGAGAAGGTGAACAAAGCCAAGAAGCTTGTTCACAACGTCATTGAGACGGTAAGTCATACCGCACCCCTTCATACTCTCCATTCCATTCACATATACTGATTGTGTGCCAGGCCGCATCTATCCCCGAGGGCCAGAACGAACTCAAGCGGAACCAGCTTCGTGAGCTGGCTGCCCTTAACGGTACTCTTCGTGACGATGAGAACCAGGCATGCCAAAACTGTGAGTACCCGCCACCCCGTCTTGTCCTTTTCATGATTTCTAACTGTGCAATAGGTGGTCAAATCGGTCATCGCAAGTACGACTGCCCTGAGCAGCGCAACTTTACCGCCAACATTATCTGTCGTGTTTGTGGCAATGCTGGTCACATGGCTCGTGATTGTCCCGATCGCCAGAGAGGCAGCGACTGGCGCAACGGTGGCGGCTATGGTGGCGGTCCACGCAACCCTCGTGCTATTGGCACTGGCGACGCCGTGGATCGTGAGATGGAGGTAAGTTTCCCCTTTTCGTTCGAAAGTATGGTCGAATCAGTGACTAACATCTCAAATAGCAACTCATGAACGAACTTTCTGGAGGTGCTCCTGGCGAGTACCCGCCCCGTCGCATTGAAGCCGGTCCCGATCAAGGCGGCTACCAGCCAGAAGACCGTGATGCAAAGCCATGGCAGCGTGGCCCGCCCGCAAGCGATGTTGCTCCCTGGCAACAGCGACGTGAACATCGTCCTCGGGACGATTACGGATCTCGTGATCAAGGAGGTCCCGCTCCTTGGGCTGCCCAGAACCGCGGTGGCAACGACTACGGCTACGGGTCTCATGGCGGATATGCCGCGCCCGGTACCGCATCTGGTGCTGCCCCCTGGCAACAGCAAGCTCCTCCCGGTGGCGTTGCCCCTGCTGCTGCCGCCCCTGGTTATGGATATGGAGCATACACAGGTTACGCCTACCCTCCCGGCATGGCAGCTCCTGGCATGACCGCTCCGCCACCACCTCCGGGTATGCCTTCTATGGGTGGCTATGGCGGTGCTGGCAGCCCTCCCCCTCCCCCTCCTCCCGGTGATGGGCCTCCACCTCCACCTCCCAGCGACCAGCCCCCACCCCCGCCTCCTCCTGCGTGAGCAACTTTCCAGTTCCGTTGATCCGTAACATACAAGAAGAGTCGACGGAAGGATTTGCGATTTGCTTTGGGAGATACCGGGTCGAAAAGGTTGTATTCTTCGTTTCTTCTATTTCTTTCGGCATGAAGTTTTTCAAATGAGTGGGATCTCTTGACTTCGGGTTGATAATGCAACAGCTGCTACATGTCCGTAGCGGAGTAATTTGAGGATATTTCAAAAACCTGCAGTTTCCTTTCAAAACTACGTAGTAGATGCCAACAAGACTCATTTGAAGTCACCCAACGAGTAGCAGTCAAATCTATTGTTTGAGCAAAACAATACAACCAAAAAAAGCACGTTTCGCTCGTCGGAAGATAGTTTTCTTCCCGAATCCATTGACGGGTAATGTATGTAGCTCTCACCCCAATCACAATCACCAATTTAACATAAATTCTGGAAGGTGGTGCATGATGATATTCAATTCCAAATAATGTGCATGCATCCGAGATCATACCTCTACTTCTTCACATCATGCCCGCTTTTTATGTGGCCCCACATAGAGATATTTGATGCCTTAGGCAGATAATCCATAAACCAATTTCTCACATTCTCCCCAACTTTTTCCTCTCCGCAAATGAATTGTATGCGTATGCATCTTTTCTCCACAAAATCGAGTTCATAGACGACTGTTCGATCCCAGTTCTAGGTGTGTCGTTTTGAGAGACACTGTCTCGGCTAGGTCATAAGGCAAATGCAGGCCCCGCACGAGGAATTCTCCTCACCTCTGGGCACGAACATGCATGCTTCTGCGTCGTCTACCCAGCAGCGGAGACCTTCTGGGCAGTCCCGGCGACTATCATCCATCCGCTCTGGAAATTCTGGCCCTGCTCTTTCGTCACGACACTCGATCTCGTCCGCGAATGCACGCAATGCTGCGCGTGATGGCTCACAGCCGAAGCAGGGGCAGCTCCAACAGGAACAGCTCCGCCGCGCGTCGCTTTCAGCGTCTACGCAGTCGACCCCGTCCAAGTGGTGGCGGATTCGTTTCTTCCGTGGCATGATGAATGATGTCAAGCGTAGGGCACCGTATTATTGGAGTGATTGGACTGATGCATGGGACTATCGCATCGTGCCCGCTACGGTGTACATGTACTTTGCAAAGTATGTTTCGAGCTTTTCTTGTCTGCAAATATTATTCTTTCTTCCTTCCAGACTCATGGCTATTGAACTCCCTTATCAAATTGGCGATTGCATTCAACATATTCATCTTCGTAAGCTTACAATGGCTGCAGTATTCTTCCCGCTCTGGCTTTCTCGTTGGACATGTTTGAAAAGACGAACCAGAGCTTCGGCGTTAATGAGGTCTTGCTCGCGTCTGTGCTTGGCGCCGTTGTGTTTTCTGTCTTTGCTGCTCAGCCATTGGTCATCGTTGGTGTCACTGGTGAGTTCTTGCACGTTCAGTAAGTGAAAGGTCGAAGCTAAGTAGGGATAGGTCCGATTACCGTGTTCAATTACACCGTCTACGATATTATCACGCCAAGGGGCACACCTTACCTGGCCTTTATGTGCTGGATTGGAATGTAAGTGGAATCAACAGTCAATCTCGACTGGTTAAGTCTCTAACATGATCTGCAGTTGGTCATTAATTATGCACTGGGCTCTTGCCATTACAAACGCATGCAACGGACTTACTTACGTCACACGCTTTTCGTGCGATATCTTCGGTTTCTATGTCGCCTTCATCTACCTTCAGAAGGGTATCCAGGTCCTCACTCGCCAATGGGGTGCCGTTGGGGAGACTTCGGCATATCTAGCTATCATGGTAGCGCTTCTTGTCCTCATGGTAGCCTGGATCTGTGGAGAATTGGGCAACAGCAACCTCTTCACGCGGTTTGTTCGGAAATTCCTGGAAGACTATGGTACCCCATTGACGATTATATTCTTCACTGGCTTCGTGCACATTGGACACATGCGAGACGTTGATGTCTCCACCTTGCCGACGAGCAAAGCTTTCTTCCCCACGCTCGATCGGTCCTGGCTAGTGCATTTCTGGGACATTGACGTTGGTGATATCTTCCTGGCCATTCCATTCGCTCTTCTTCTCACAATTCTGTTCTACTTTGATCACAATGGTAAGTTTTGAAGGTGTGCTAAACCCGTTTGTTCCGCTGTTAACTGGTCTTTAGTCTCGTCTCTCATCGCCCAAGGCACAGAGTTTCCTCTTCGGAAACCCGCTGGCTTCCACTGGGATATTTGGCTACTCGGTCTCACTACCTTTGTTGCCGGAATTCTTGGTATTCCATTCCCCAATGGACTCATCCCCCAGGCTCCTTTCCACACCGCTGCTCTCTGCGTCACCCGCCAGGTAGCCGACGAAGATGACACAAACAAGGGCAAGGCCATCCGAGTCACCGACCACGTAGTAGAACAGCGCGTCAGCAATCTTGCTCAAGGTCTCTTGACCCTTGGCACGATGACCGGTCCGCTTCTCATTGTTCTTCACCTGATTCCCCAGGGCGTCATGGCTGGTCTATTCTTCATCATGGGAGTTCAAGCTCTCCAAGGCAACGGTATCACCCAGAAATTGATCTTTCTCGCCCAAGACAAAGACTTCACGCCAAGATCCAACCCCTTGAAGAGGATTGATCGTCGAGCAGCTATCTGGGCGTTTGTCATTGTCGAGCTAATTGGATTCGGTGCCACCTTTGCCATCACCCAGACCATCGCTGCTATCGGGTTCCCTGTCATTATTCTCTTGCTTATTCCGGTGCGATCTTTCCTGTTCCCAATGTGGTTTACCCGAGAGGAACTGAATATCCTGGATGCGCCTACTGCTAGCCCTTTTACTATGGAAAGTGTTGGCGGTACTCATGGTTTGGAGGAAGAGTCTCCGGATTGGACGGCCACGGGGGCAGACATTCCCGCGGGCGGTGGCAATGGAGTTGTGAGAGGCCGATCTTCATCTTCAGAGTCTGCGGTCGAAGAGGATGATTTAGAGAGAGGAGAGGCATACGAGCTTCAATCGACTGTTCATCGACGCAGTAGTCACAGTCGGGTTGACTAAGGTGGCTGCAGAAGGGAACCTAGGCCAACTAACATGTCGGATTCATAATGTTTATATTCAACAATCTTTCTCAAATTCCAATAACCATATCGAATTTGGGGATTTTCATATAGTTTGAACCAAATTAAAGCAGCATCTATCGATGATGGGTGCACTCACGTGACTCTCATGAAATCGGTCCGTTTGTAGCCTAACTCATCAGGCAAAGATCTTCTCACCGCCAGATAGAGATAACTTTTCTGCCACAAAATTATTTCTCGGAAACAAAGACAGAAGCGCAAGCAACAATGGCGCCCTTAAGAGATGATACCAAGTCGGAGGACTCTTATCTCTCCGAGAATTCTGATATAAACCAATCCAACACCGAAGACCGCGCCCCTAAGCGCCGCCGCCTGTCCGAGTCCGACGAAGAAGACGACGAGTATGTTGCGCCAGCACCGCTCCCCACCGTCTCCCGAATCAAAAAGAAAGATGAGACAAAAAAGCCCGAGCCAACCGAGGAAGAGGACCCTGTTACAATCCGTGATGCCCTTGAAATTGGACTTCGAGCAGAGGAATCTACATTCGGCGCTCTGAACGTGTCCCCGTGGCTTGTGGGTTCCTTGACGACTATGGCTATTCGACGACCCACCGCTATTCAAAAGGCTTGTATTCCTGAGATCCTGAAGGGTCGAGACTGTATTGGTGGAAGTCGAACTGGTTCAGGAAAGACCATGGCATTTGCCGTTCCTATCATTCAGAAGTGGGCCCAGGATCCATTTGGTATCTTTGCTTTGGTTTTGACGCCGACGAGGTATGTTCACTTTGCACAGATGGATGGGCTTCGCAGTAATAAGCTAGCATATACTAACCCTTTTCTATGAAAATGACAGAGAGCTGGCTCTTCAGATCTTTGAGCAATTCAAGGCTATCTCCGCGCCGCAGAGCATGAAGCCTATCCTCATTACCGGAGGCACAGATATGCGCCAGCAGGCAATCGAGCTCGCGACACGGCCACATGTCATCATTGCAACCCCGGGTCGTCTGGCCGATCACATCAAGACCTCTGGTCAGGACACGATCGCTGGTCTTGGTCGAGTGAAGATGGTCGTACTCGATGAAGCCGACCGACTCCTCGCCAGCGGCCCCGGCAGTATGCTGCCAGACGTCGAAACCTGCCTTTCAGCAGTCCCTCCCTCCTCCGAAAGACAAACCCTCTTGTTCACTGCGACTCTGACGGCCGAGGTGCGGGCACTCAAGTCATTACCGCGCACCGAGAACAAGCCGCCAATCTTCGTGACCGAGATCTCGACCGAAAACCAAGGTAGCATCCCGCCAACTCTTAAGCAGACATATCTCAAGGTGCCCATGACGCATCGCGAAGCGTTCTTGCACGCTTTGATATCGACCGAAGAAAACATATCCAAGCCCGTCATTATCTTCTGCAATCATACCAAGACCGCCGATCTGCTTGAGCGCACTTTGCGTCGACTCGGTCACCGTGCTACTTCCCTACACAGTCTCCTCCCTCAATCCGAGCGAACATCAAACCTCGCCCGATTCCGAGCCGCGGCTGCCCGGGTTCTCGTTGCCACAGATGTTGCATCCCGTGGTCTCGACATTCCCATCGTCAGCCTGGTTGTCAATTTCGACGTGCCGCGGAACCCAGACGATTACGTCCACCGTGTTGGTCGTACTGCGCGTGCTGGCCGGACTGGTGAGGCTGTCACTTTGGTCGGACAGCGAGATGTCGAGCTCATTCTCGCTATTGAGAAGCGGGTTGAGCGGGAGATGGTGGAGTGGGCTGAGGAAGGTGTTAGCATTGAGGGTCGTGTGACGAGAACTACTATTCTTAAGGATGTTGGCTCGGCAAAGCGCGAGGCTGCTGGAGAGATTGAAGAAGGTCGTGATGTGCTGGGTCGCAAGCGGAATAAGTTGAAGAAGGTTCGGTGAATAAAGGAGGGCTAGTAGTCTGCATATACTGTTCTATCTGTTTGATACCATATCCAAGACCAATGAGATTATTTTTAGCGAGTCCTTCTTACGGTGTATTGTCCGTGTAGATATAGAAAGTCAAACAGGATTTCAAGGCTATAAGGTTGCTCGACGAGATCAAGCGTGGGTAGACCAAGTTCGACAACAATGATGTATTCTATCGATTGATTCCTACAGAGAAACCAACCTATTACATGGCTAAGACCTGTCAACGTCGCAAGGCTCGGGTATTGCCGGTATGATTGACTTCAGATAGAACAAAGGATTGTTTCTCTACTTGCGTCATTCTGCATAGCCCCTACCCATCCCTCGCGTCACCCAGCTCTGATCATCAATCACATTCCACAGTGACACAATACTGTATCTCATGCTTTCACGTTCGTCATAGAGCTCTACTCAAGACAGCTACTCTTATCAACTATTTGTATGCTTATAGGAATTAGACAGATAGCCTCCAGAGTACACAGATGGTATCATTGATTGTAAAGTAACAAAGTAACAAAAGTCTAACAGGACGCCGCGTGTTTCCAAAATTAGAGCGCCCCTCGTCGCGTATTCAAGATAGTCAACAAGCAAGTATTCGTCAGGGTATACTTCATCATGTCCCAGTCAACAGTGGGGTCTAAGTAGCTTCTTGAGCGGGCGTTGACTGCCGCATAGGATATATTGAGAATCACCGCGTGAGTGCCATCCTCGTAGCAGACTACCCTCTCCACACATCAGGGTTATCATGCCTATCCGACGTGCTCATGAGCTTGAGTAACCCATCCACCGCATCACCTCGCTGCGACGGCGAGAGCGCATCGTGCGATGTAGGCGCTTCCTCCGAATCTACCCCCTCAGCGATATCCCGACTCCGACTATACCGGACCACCGTCGCAGGCGGACTGCTTAGTTGCATCGGCGATCCCAAGCCACGGGGCGGCGTACGTTGGCAACGCTTTGCGTAATTCGTACTCTGAATGATCGACGATGGCTGTTGGGGCAGATCCGGTGTTTGTTGGGAAGGGGTCGAGCTCATGTTTTCCGCCGCTCCAATACGCGGCGTCTTAAGCTGAGAAGGTGTGAAGATGGTGTGGCGGAAGGACGTGGCGGGGGAAGAAGAAGAG
This sequence comes from Penicillium goetzii, assembly GCA_037043885.1. Classification (NCBI taxonomy): domain Eukaryota; kingdom Fungi; phylum Ascomycota; class Eurotiomycetes; order Eurotiales; family Aspergillaceae; genus Penicillium; species Penicillium goetzii. Next base: position 164,906 of record JAWLST010000071.1, on the reverse strand, counting down.
AGGGCGGAAAATGAGAGTCGAGGTACTTTGCGACTGTGTGCTTCCAGCTCTGAGACACGTCGGTCAATCTGGTGGTCGGCTACATTGCGCATGGCAGTTTGGAGTTTGTTTCGGAGGAGAGCTGCTTTCTGGAGGTGGGGGATGTATAGTTAGGAATATGTTCGTCAGGAATGTCGGGCTAATGGAGGGTTCGCTTACTTCTTGGATGAACACTTTTCGCGCGTCTGGGTCGTCAGGGATTGATCTTGTGTCTGTGTCTGAGGCTTGCGACGCGCTGGGGGATCTGGTGGTGGTATCCATCTGTTGGGATTGGTCGCGTTCCGGTTGTGATGATAGGGCTGGAATTTCCATCGCGTCCGATTCTGGACTCAGCTATGGCACGGCATATAGAGTTAGCTAATTGGTTCTATTTTGATTGTAGATTTCCCACATAGCTTCAAAATCATGGCTTACCTGTTGGGTCTCATGATTCACGGTAGACGGCGGGCTCTCCACGCGAAGCTCGCGTGGGGCCTGCACCGGTGCGTCGTTTACATCGATCTCGTCCACCTGGTCTCTCGTTCGCTTTTGGCCTGCAAAGATTGGAGACGGGAGGAGCTTCTTGGGCGAGACAGTTGTGAAAAGGGTCCGTTTGACGGGGGTGCTAGTAACCGAGAGGGACTGTTTGGCGTGGTGGGCGGGGGACAGACACGCGTTGGAGTCCTTCTCGCCGAGGATACGGCGGCCATCCTTGACGGGGCTGAATTGGACTGAGACCGACTGCATATCTCTCGAAATGGGACGTGTTCTGGGACCAACGAGGGACGGGGAGGGACAGGTGTTGGAACTTGTAGGGAGTTGAGAAAAAAGATACGCCGCGCGGGGAAGAGGCGGGCAGGGAAAGTTGGGCAGGGTCCACGTGAATAATGCACACCACAATTGGAGGTAGACAAAGGGAATTGGCCAAGTTGACAATGAGGAATGGGGAAGAAGAGAATAAAGGATTGAGAAGGGAGATTGAGGAAAGAGGGATCTCAGCACAAAACGGTCGCGTCAATCGCGTATAGTCCGGACCCCCCAATACCTTACTAGCTCTGTATAGAAGCACGGACACGGGGCTCCACTGGTCGTGTTGAGCACGCGTCCACGGGTTTGTCTCGACCCTAGCGCCTCTAGTTTCTTAGCATGGATTTGAGGACGATCGGAATTGCGTTTTCTGTTTTGTTATAATTTTTCAGTAGCACTAAGCTATGATGGTTGGGTAGTATAGCAGAAGGTAGATCTACTAAGTACCTACAGTCCCGTAGACGCCTACTATCTCAGCAACACGTCGAATGTCAATTACTTCGTGTTATACTATGGATTCTTATCCTTGTTGTTATTATGATTAGGTTGACGTCGCTCAGAAATAGAGAAAATAAGATTCGAAAGGAATTTAGAACTCCTTCAAAATGTGATATTGGAACTTCCTTGGTCTCGTCACGTTGGTGGTCATGTGCCACTCGTTAAATGTCGCGCCGAGACGCGCTCATCGGCGCGCTGCTCAACTGGCGAGTTGCTAATCTAGCAAGAGGGCTATCAAAATATTGCTGTAGCTACCTAGACCCTTTCCACTCTCCCATAAGAACTTTGATTAGGGTAGAGATCTGGGGTTTCCATTTAAGCCACGAGATAGGATGAAGCTTGGATCCCTTGAGAGCCACCCAGGGCGGCATGAATATATCACAAACCCTTGGTTTCCATATGATCTTCAAATACTGCAGTGGCTTCTTATTCGTGGATTAACCTAGGTTCCAATAGAATCTATAAACCTTATGATTGATTATCCCAATAGCTAACCATTTAACCACCTAACTTTGTTCCTGGAGAGTACCCTCATCGGGACACTCATAATCAGATCAAAGTCGTCTCCGCATGACATCATCGGAGCTGACCGCACCCAAAAGAACCACCCACGCAGGACTACGACTGGGGTGCAGCAGACAAAAAGCAAAAAAAAAAAAGAAAACACAGCCCAACCAATAAACTCTTCATCTTCTGTCTTGGCCTCTCTCTGAACTCGCCGCAAGCAACCGAGAGTCGATCTCGGCTGAGCTGAGCAACCCTGAGGCCCGTTCCCCCGCATTTCACATTCCTTATACCTTCGGCCCCTGCGTTTCACCTTTTCCCGTTACACACTCGTCCTGTGTTCCTGGTGACGCCGGTCGACCTCTAAATATTGCACCGCTGTTCGGTTCGAAGTGGCCTATTATGCAACTATCCCTCGCCGTATTGGCTGCGGCTGTCAGTCAAGCTGTCGTTAGTACGGCTTCTACCCTGACGCCGCCCGTGTTACCCTTGATTGTGCGGAATCCCTACCTGAGCACATGGATGGGAAATGCTCGCGAGGCTCCTTGGGCTAAATGGCCTATGTTTTATACTGGAGAGGAAGTTGGCCTTGCATTGATGGCCCATGTTCCCAGCAAGGAAACAGTTTATCCTTTAGTCGGTAGGCCACAGGACTCGTTGGCCTCGAATGCTGGGTATGGAGAGCTTAATTAGCTTTAGTATGTGACCCTATGGGCTAACTATGGACTCTAGATACCAAGTGCAATACCCTGATTACCTGGGACACAACTATGACGCCTCTACAACCAACTTCACCTATCGTATTGATACTGGTGCTGCGAAACCCCTTGATATCACGGTCTCCTTCCTCTCGCCCATCACGCCGACCTCGACTTTGCGACAGTCGATTCCGGCTTCCTACGTGACAATCGACGTACAGGGTAGCGTTGATGTCAATGTCTATATGGATATCGATGGGCGATGGGTAAGTGGAGACGGAGGCAGTCAACTCAACTGGCAGTGGGGCACGCTAGACGTGGAGGATGCAAAAAACGAAAAGAGCGACAGTCAGAAACCCAGTTTGCAAAGATGGCAGATCCGCCGAGATTCAGAGCTTGACTTGTCTGAAATTCGCGATCGTGCCGAGTGGGGCACTCTTCATTTCACCGGCCCCAATGTAAGTGATAATATCTGTAGGTCAGTGTGGTTCTGTACTAATGTACAACCTCCCACAGGATGCGCGATATGAGTCCGGAGAAGCATCACAGGTGCGACGTCACTTTGCGAAAAGCGGAGCCCTGCGCAACTCAAATGATGGTCAATTCCGAGCCATTCGTGATCGCTCGCCCGTCTTTGCTTTCTCCAAGTCCTTCAAGCTCGGCCAATCGAAAGGTCATTCCGAAAGCGTCACATTTACCGTGGCTCTCATTCAGATCCCTGTCGTCCAATATGCCGCTGCTCGTGGGCTTACCATGATGCGGCCTCTTTGGGAGTCTTGGTTCCCAAGTACCGATCAACTGCTAAACTTCCACTACAATGACCACGCCGCAGCAAGTGCCCTGGCATCCAACTACTCCGCACAACTGGCCAAGGATGCCTATCTTTCGGGCGCGGATGACTACGTAGACATCGTTGCTCTCAGTGCACGACAGGTGATGGGCGCTACCCAGTTCTCGGGTACCCCAGACAGCCCTATTCTGTTCCTGAAAGAGATCTCTTCCAATGGTAACTTCCAGACCATCGATGTCATCTTCCCGTCCTTCCCATTCTTCCTGTACACTAATCCCCGCTGGTTGGCGTATCTCCTGGAGCCACTGATCGAGCACATGCTCAGCGGACAATACCCCAACACCTATGCGATGCACGACCTGGGCACCCACTTCCCTAATGCCACCGGCCACCCCGATGGTAATGATGAATATATGCCCGTGGAGGAGTGTGGTAATATCCTGATTATGGGCCTTGCAATTGCCAATTCACTTCAGTACGAGGATAGCTCCGAGGCTTCTTCCATGTGGTCCGCACAGGGTGAGCCGCGATCAAAGTTCTCGAAGCTGAACTCGGGTCTCTTCCCTCTCGATGATCTCCAAGTTATGTCGGGAATTGGCTATCAAGATAGCAAATGGGGTGGAGGCGTGGAAGGTCGGAGTCTTGCCAAGAAATGGGTGCAGCGGAGCTACCGTCTCTGGAAGCAATGGACCGGCTACTTGGTCGAATTCTCCTTGGAACCCGCTAACCAGCGTAAGTTATAACTGAAAAACTGATTGACTGACGATGTACTGACCATGTGATAAAGTGTCCACTGATGACTTTGCTGGCTGGCTGGCGCTTCAAACCAACCTCGCTCTGAAGGGCATCGTCGGCATCAACGCTATGAGCAAGCTCTCCGAGCTGGTCGGCGACAAAGATGATGCTTCTTACTTCAAGGTACTTTCCTCAAGTACCCTGATAAAGCAAAAACTGACCATTCCCCCAGAAAATCGCCGACGAATACATCACCAAATGGGAAGAATTCGGCATGTCACGCGATGGCTCCCACGCCAAACTCGCCTACGACTGGTACGGTTCCTGGACAACAATCTACAACCTCTACGCCGACGCCCAGCTATGCTTCCACCTCGAGAACACAAACACCTCCTCTTCCAAATTCCCCGGCTTCGTCCCACGCCACATCTACCAAAAGCAATCGATATGGTACCACTACGTCCGCCAAAAATACGGCCTCCCCCTCGACAGCCGCCACCTCTACACAAAGACCGACTGGGAATTCTTCTCAATGGCAGTAGCATCTAAACCCGTCCGCGCCGAGATCCTTGAATCCGTCGCGCGCTGGGTCAATGAAACCGTCACGGACCGACCATTCACGGATCTGCATAATACCGAGGGTGATGGGAATTTCCCGGGTATTAATTTCTTTGCGCGGCCTGTTATTGGTGGGCATTTTGCTTTTTTGGCGCTGGAGAGGGCGTGTGGGGGGCGGGCTATGGATGGATTGGGCTTTTTGGATGAGGTTGATGAGGAGACGATGCGGGAGTGGGCTGAGATTGCGGAGGGTGCGGTGGAGGAGTTTGAGAGGCCTTGGAGGTTGCATCATGGTGATGATGAGCTGTGAGGTGGAGAGTATGTTGGGTTCTTTTGGCTTCCAAGGCCTATGGGGATCATTTGCTCACATCCATTTTGATACTTTGGATTGAGCTCACTTACTCATGAGCTTCTTGGCCTGTTTGCTGAAGGTCTACTTGCTCTATATCTGATATAGAACTCCGTACATAGCCGCTTTAAGCTCTCGGCTTGATGTCTGATAGATTCAAGAAACATTGAGATCTATATGACCAACTACTGGGTTGACATTTGTTATTTGAAACTTTCGTAGGTAGGTGGCCTCTAGGTGGCCAATAGGTGAGATGCATTTGAGGTTAGCATCCAGCGATGCTATTGAGATGAGATCTCAGCCATACTAGAACTACATGAATGAGATCAAACATTTACGGCCAGCATGCGAGTATGTCCGCAAAGATCCATAGTAGATAGGTAGCTAGCTGCGAGTATACATTGACTTGAATCCTTCATAGCAGATTGAAATCTCGCCTTGAAATCCCATGTACCACTGGTATGTCGTCATAGCCTCCCGCCCTACTCCGGCTTCCAAGAAACTTGATAGATACTCCGATACCACAAGGACGAGCCAAAATCAGATGGAAGGATTGAATCATGTCCCTAGATATCTTTTTACAAACCTCTCCGGATTAGAGTCAAATTACATAGGGGGCTCAATTGAAATTTCAAGTTCATCCAATTCACGTTTGCACACCTTCCAACATCCGTAGGAAAATAAGAGAAAAATGTCAAGAGCACACAAGACACACATCAAAACCCCCGGGGCTCTACCTATCCCATCCATCCCTCTCCTCAGGAAGGAATCAAAAAAATCCAAACAGACAGGAAGAATCCTCGGGGGGTGACTAGATAAATTTTATTTTTGAGGAGCACAATTCCCGGAAACACAAAAAATCCTCCATGCCCCTCTTTCCTTCCCACACACCGTTCCACTCCCTAATCGTCAATCCATCATCCCACAGAAAGCCCAGTCGTATCGGTATCAGATAAATAGAAAGGAGGTAAAGGAAACTCGAGCAAAGGAAACAATTTTTTTTTTCCATCGAATCAATTCATCACACCATTTATTGCCATTGCACGAGTTTGGACATTTTCCCCATGGACGACTAGAACAAGACATAGAATAACGACTCTCCGGGTGATGTAAAGCGGAAGTCACATTCCGGAGAGAAGGAGAGAGAGAGAGAGGGGAGGAAGAGAGAGAGAGAACGGGCCAGAGAGATAGACAGAGAGAGAACGGGGTGGGGAAACAAGAGGGAACACAAAGCAGGGAAAGGCAGTCTGCGCGAGAAGAACGGGAGAGCCTAGTTAAGACGAGACACGCCTGTCAAACAGCGCTTGGGCCGAAGGCTTTTGGGTTTCTCGTTTAGTTGCCGCCCAGGCTGGGGAAGTTCTTCTCGTCGACGGTAGGGCCGGCGGGGGCGCGGGCACCACCACGGCCACCACGGGGAGCAGCAGCGGGAGCACCACCACGGGGAGCACCGCGAGCAGGACGGTCACCACCACGAGCGGGACGGTCACCACGGGGAGCACGGTCACCACCACGGCCACCACGGCCGCCACGGGCACCGGTGGGAGCAGAGCGGGGCTGCTCGACGAAGCGCATGTCGACGTCAAGGAAGTTCTTCTCCTTGCGCTGCTTCTCACGCTTGGTCTTCTCGGAGGCACCCTGGATGTAGGTCTCGGCCTCCTCGTGCTTCAGCTCCTTGGCGGAAGCCCACTTCTTGTCCTCCTTGGTGCCCTCGTTGGCGGCACGCACGGGCTTGGCAGCGAGGCTGTCCTTAGCAGCCTTCTCAGCCAGGTAGTCGGTGTAGGACTTGGACTTGTCGGCCTCCTCGACCTCCTCGGCGGGGGTCTGGGGCTCGGTCTCATCGGCCTTGGCGATGGTCTCACCAACGCGCTCGTCGTCCCAGGTCTTCTCACCGGACTCGCCGCCCCAGCCCTGCTGGACCTGCTTGCGAGTGTCACTGGAAAGATAGATGATCTGTTAGTCTCAATTGCATATAGAGCCGGCTACTGCAGGATGCAAGGATTTCGTGTTTGTTTGCACCTGTCCCGCTCGATTTTTGCTTCGTTCTGTCATCGCCGGAAACGGGGCATCGCTTACGTCTGGCCAGTGCGGGACTGGCGGTCGCCACGGCCACGGTTGCCGCCACGGGGACGGGAGGGCTGCTCGGCCTCATCGGTGGGCTTCTGGCGGTTGTTGGTGCGGCCGGCGTTGCGGTCACGGAAAGCTATACCGAAATGTCAGCTCCGGCTCCATGCATACCAGTTCCATCTTCCCTTCAGGCAATTGATGGTCCTCATCAATCCATCCATCAATCCACGTACCGGCATCGTTGCCGCCGGTCACACGGCCACCACGGCGGCCAGCGTTCTCACGGGGCTGGGTGGAGGGAGCCTCCTTGGGAGCATCACGCTTGCCAACGCGGGGAGCGGGACGGTCGACAGCCTTGGCGGGAGGCGCAGGGGGTCTGTTGGGGTCGAGCTCGGGGTCATTGCCTGTGGACCAAAGGAATTAGAGATCTGATTGAATTGAGATGAAAAAAAACTCCATCGGACGTTGGTCGCGAGGGGAGAAGTGTTCCGACGAAACCCGAAGCTGAGGTCCAGAAGCACCATTTCCCCACGAAGAAGAAAAGAAAAAAAAAGGGAATATTTACCAAGAAGCTCATAGAGGTTCTATAAATTCGAGAAAAAAGCACAATCACACGTTAGCCACAGCCTCCGCCAGCTCAAGTCGACCCGTGAGCTTCCAGGAAGCCCCTCGCGGGCACAGGCGAGAGCTGTTTCATCGGTTCTCAGCGTACCTTGGACCGGACGTCCACCATGACGCCTGGTGTTGCGTGAGTCCTTCCGGGCAGGAAGGCGCTCGACTTGTGTAAAAAAAAGGGGGAAAGAGGGCACACAAGGCAGAACCTCAGCAGATCCGGCCTTTTGAATGCGAAGGGATGATGATGAAGCGGGTGATCGTACCGAGTACCGAGTGATCGAGGGAAGAAGGGGAGGTTTGTGGTGCAGCCCGAATCCGGTTAGGCGCCATTTACTAAGCGAATCAGGCTAGGGCTTAGGGTATCATGGCGTCACTGGCGGAGCTTTCGGCATCATACATTTGATTCGCATCATGACCTTTTGAATTGATTGGAATCTTGTATGGACATTACAGTTGAAAGTTGGTTTACGGAGGTAATCCCTGTTGTAGGTAGGTAGTTTTGATATTCTACCTGACGAGTCGTAAATATGTATACTGTCGTCATCGTTCCCGTGGAAGGTCAACTAATGAACCCATGAACTATATACGGACTGACACTCCCAACGGGTTTAGAACCTGTACTGCATTTGCAATTCCAGTCAATTCATCCAGACAAAATTCTGGACTGCCGTTGTATTCCCTGGTATCGAATCATTCCAACAACGCCGGGCAATGCTCAAAGGACTTTTTTTTTTCCAAGTAAGAAGACGAATTCAAGAATTTCGGACAAAACAACTCAAAAATGTTGGCCGGCAAGAAAATGTACTTTGTTTTTCGCTGCTTTTTTTCTGCTCTTTCAAGAGCGAGGATTGTTCTGTTCGTAGTTGAACGGCGTCGGGAAGTGCATGCTGGCACTTAGCCCGAATGGATCTGCGTCCAACATGGGCTCGTACTGAGCCATGAGCTGATTGGCATTGCCGTAGTCTCCGGGCGCTCCATCCTGAGATGGATTGTAGCCCGTCATGTGAGAGCCCGATGCTACCGACTGTGGCGTGAAGCCTGGGACGTATGAGGTATTGACGGAACCGTCGTGGTCATCGTCAACGAGATCGGCTTGTGCGTCGTACTCTTGTTCTGGCCGTGGTCAGTGAGGGGTTCATTGGGCTGAAATAACTAGGAAGACGAGGGAGAAGGGATTGCTCACCGAGTTGGTCATAATGCTTCTGGAAGGGAGATGGGTAATAGGCTGCCGCCACTCGCGCGCCGCGGGGCCCACGAGCCTTCTCCGTGGGATCGGTTTGGGGCATGCTAATCGCCCCCGGCGAGGTTTGGCTGGTGAAAGTCCGTGGCTGGGGCAGCAGTTGGGGTCGTCCAGTTCCCTGGGCGTTAACTTCGACGGGCGACATGCCACCCTGGAAGCCATAGCCTGGCGACTTGGCGTGTGATGGCGAAGAAACATGAGAAGTCGGGGTGGCTTGGAACTGTGGTGATGGAACGCCGTAGGCACCCTCACGCTGAGAGATAGCAAAAGCATCCGGCTTGGAGGCAATACCCGCCGGATGTCTCTGGCTGGGACGAGGTGCAGGGGCCGATTTGGCTGGCACAGGGTTGGGCTTGGCCGATGACCCTGGAGCCCCCGTCTTGAGCCGTAGCTCGGCTTGGACATCAATGCCTGCGAAAGTTAGGAAAGGAAGAGGGACGATAAAAGGTGAAGTAGGTTGGACGAACCTTTCTCGAGTAAGATCCGCTCGAGCAACGAGTTTTTATATCGCAGCATCAGACACTCATCTGCCGCGCTGCGATGGCTCTGCTGCAGACTCTGCAGGGACTCCTCATTGCGCTTGATGGTAGTCTCCAACTGACGGATATACTCCGTACGACGTTCTCGGAAGGCAGCCTGGGCCTGTCGGTTGCGCTGCTTCCGTTCCTCCGAGGTAGCATAAATCTAGGATGATATGAGCCAAACAAGAACCATCAACGGCAACGATACACGGCGACGGCAATATAGTAGAGATCGACCACAGAGGAATATCGCAAGGGAAGCATATCAAAGGGATAGGGAAAGGGGGAGGAATGCGGGGCCCCGGATTATTGCATCAAAGATGCTTGCTGCATCAAGCCCCCAAAAAAGGAAAAAAAGAAAAAAAAAAAAAAAACAAAGTTGGAAGAGAGGTGGTGACGTACAGGTTTGCGACCACCTTTTCGCTTTTGCGTCTGGGTGGTATCTTGTGTTAATGGTTCGGCCTCAGCATCTGGCGTGGACACCGTCGAGCTGATGGAACCATCAGGCAAAGGCTCCGACTTGGGGACGACCGGGTCCATGACGGTGTCATTGGGTTCGGGATGGGAGGCGGTCTCGACCATAGAGACCATTGCAGCCCAACAGGCGCGATCTCGTTATCAACAGATAGTCTTTTTTTTACTTATCGAGCCTCCCCAAGACACAACCACCGTAAAACCCTCGACCCTTCTCTCTCTCAACGATGGCTGATTGGCAGAAGACACGACCGGTGCATATACCCTCGCAGGGGTTGGTCTTTTTTTTTTTTTGGTCTTTTGCTATCGAGAAATACGTCCCTCCGACCAGCCTTTCCCCCCGCCGAGCCACGGGCTTTGGGACCGCGCGAAAAGAGAGAGGGGGAAGAGACGAGCAGAACAGACGCTAGAGACGCGCGGCTAAGCGGTTAGAAGGGACGTGCGAGCGGAAGGGAGGCGAGAGAGTGACATAAAAGAAATTGATGATTATGAGAAAGGAAGAGTCAGAGAATTTGAGATAAAACGTAAACGGGGTGGGAAGGAAGGCGGGGGGGTGGAAGGGAAGAAGAATTAATGTGAGGTAAAGCGATTGACTAAACGAATAATAATAATATTGTTGCCCTTGGGGGTCCTCTCTTGGGGCCCTTTTGGAGCGGGTTTGGCGGGTTTTGGGTGGGTTGGGGTCAGACGAGGAAACTCGAAACGAGAATTTTTCAATTTTTTCTCTTCTCTTTTCGCCTTGGTTCTTTTGGCTTTTTTTTCTTTTTTTTTTCCCTTTTCCTTCTTTGTCCTGTTGGTGACTCCACCTCCATGAATGGCCGCCTCTCCTCTCGGTGACGGCACGGGTCCACTCAAGGCAGAATGGTTGGTGGCCAAGTCGCAAGTCCCCCCTCGTGTCGTACGGGCGATCTGGCCGTGGAGAAAGACAGGGAGGAAAAAATCAAACAACATCCAGTAGGGCTTCCGCGGAGAAGGCTTGAGGGGGGAGTTGCCTTGGGTATAACTACGGCGTGGCGAGGTCTATAGGGGTGTATCAAACGGTAGAGTAGTGGCTAGTCATTAAGACGGTGTCTACATGAGTTCTATCAACGTAGGAGTATCAGAATTGATGGAACTATGGAGGTATGAAAAACTCGAACTAGAGAGAACACGCGGCAAAGGTACCAGAGACTAGAGAAGAGAGGCCCGCAGAAACTTCAGAGCCAAGACTCAAGACTCAAGAGGCCAGAAGACCGAATAGCCGATACCGGGGCGAACCGGGGGTCAGCCCAGCCCTCACATCACTGACCACGGGCACTCTACATACAGTACGGCGTACTAGCCAGTGGCCAGTGGCCACTGCTAACCACCTGTTCAGCCCAGCACCTAGAACACCTAGGAGTAGTACATAGGACTACTGTGTCTGTGCATACTACTCCTGTACCTTTAACACTCCACCCTTCTCTCATCGGCATCTTCCGCCGCGCCTAGTCCAGACTCAGCTCACCGTGGGGTTTCAGGGGTACATGCCACCCTCGTCCCTCTACCGAACATCGTACGAAGTACTCTATCCAGAATAAAGTACGAGTTACACTTGTTACGTTGCCTCGCTTTTGAATATCCCTTTCCTATAGCTACATATCCAATGTCATGCTCTTTACAGCAATAGACATGCATCTCACACGCCTCCGGGAAAATATCATATCATCAACACATATGACTCCGTATATGTGAGGGATTTCATGTACCCGTACCTGCTCAGCTGTTGGGACCAGGGCCACATGACCTGGATCCCCATCACGAGGACAGAACCGCAACACGGGCCTGCGGCAGCCGCTCAATAAATGACCCTAGTGAATAATAATAAGACCACCCTAACATTCTCGTCGATGATCAGAAGGGTCTCTTATTGGACCAGCCCACTTCATGGCTCCCTTTCTCCCTGTAGTGCCCAGATCCGGCCCCCCAGATTTCTGCTGGAATGATGCAATGCAGGCTCATCTTCCCCCGACTTCCGGTGCGGGGTGCTGCTGGACTCAGTCTGCTGGGAGTCTGGGACTGTACTTCCATGCAGACTCGGATGTCGCATCGAATGAGATGAGACCTGCCTGAGGCATGGGTTTTTAGGACGGAGAGATGAGGGTATGCTAAGTAGAATTGTATTGAGCCTTAGTATCCATACTACTAGGTAATGCTTGTCGTAGTATTTGGTCAATGGTTAGCTTATGCCCCTCTCAAGAACCCCTCTTATTGCTTGGAGGCAGCTCCCTGTAGAAACTAAACTATACACTTTAACGAAGGCGACTCTCCGGCTGAGCCACACATGACATGAGCGATTCCCTCCGGAGTCTCACGGCGGATTTCACTACAGAATACAAATCCTAATTCCAATTTCATGCCATGCCCTCTTCTTCTAAGCCCGTCTCATTATGCTTCACCTTCATCAAAGACTTGCCGACCCGCCGGCCTTGTTCCTCGGCGATCGGCGGTCGGTTCCCCGCCAAATTCCCATCTCATCACATGCCGTGACCGCGTCTCTCACCAGTCCGACTGCAAACTTCCTTTCTGACTCGGTCATTGGACCTAGCTTGCTGAGCTGATTTCTCGCGTACGACAAGCTTTCACTCGGCTTCGCTCTTTCTTTTCCCGACCGTCATAGAATTTCTCACACCATGGCGAACCCTGCCTCCGGCTCGGGCGACCATCCCCACCAAGAAACCGCCGCCGCTCCTGCGGCCACGACGACGGTGGTCGATGACAAGCCCGTCGCCGATAATGCCGTACTTGCATCGGCAGAGTCTACACAGAAGCCGCAAGTCACAAATCCACAAGTCGGACTCGAGGACGATGAGGACTCCGACTTTGACGAATTGGATGGTAAGCGCTATCATATCAACCCCGCGGCCATCGCATACCACACCACACCACGCACTGCCCAACTTCTCGCAATCACTAATCCCGAATCTCCCCAACTACAGATGTCCTAGACGACTTCTCTAAACCAAAAGCAGCGCCCGCGCCCGTCCCCGCGCCCGCAACTACACAATCCGACCCCGCCACCGGCGTCGCCCCGCCCGATTTCGACGAGGATGCCTTCCTCAAACAACTGGAGAAAGACATGGCCAACATGATGGCGAACCCCGGCGCCGCAGGCCCGGGTTCCGCCGATACCCAGGACTTCCACTCAGCCGTTGACCAAGGCGCGGACGCATTCGCCAAGCAGCTGGAGGAGAGCGGGATCCCGCCGGGCGATTTCTTGAAACAACTGCTCGCAGACGTGATGGCCGAGGAGGGCGGTAGTGCCAGCGCAGAGGGTCTTGCGAAGACTCCGTCAGCCTCGGCTTCGGTCTCGGCACCGGCAGCTAGCGCTGCGGATGCGGAACAGCCCGAGAACTTCAATGATGCGATTCAGCGCACCATCGAGCGGATGAAGGAGTCTGGTGATCGTGCGACCGAGGCCGCGACGACGGGTGACGGACTGGACGACGATTTGATTGCGCAGCTGCTCAAGGCCGTGGAAGCGGGTGCCAGTGGGGCGGGTGAGGATGGGGATCTGACGAAGATGTTCATGGGGATGATGGAGCAGTTGTCGAATAAGGAGATGCTCTATGAGCCGATGAAGGAGCTCGATGGCAAATTTGGACCCTGGATTGAGAAGAGTAAGGCCGAGGGCACAGTGCCGTTGGAGGATATGGAGCGATATGAGACGCAGGCGCGGGTTGTGAAGCAGATTGTGCTCAAGTTTGAGGAACCTGGGTACTCGGATGAGGATTCTAAGTGCCGGGAGTATGTGTGGGAACGGATGCAGGAGGTGAGTTTTAGATTGTTCTGTTTCTACCTTTGTCGCGAGATGCTGATGAGTTTTGATACAGATGCAAGCTGCAGGCAGCCCGCCAGAGGAGCTGATTTCGAATCCGCTGATGGGAGAGCTGGGTGGTGCATCTGGAGGTGCACCAGGTGGAGTTCCCGATTGCCCGCAGCAATAATGGCATAAGATCTGCTACAAGAATACATAACGAGAAAGAGATGGGATGAGAAGAAGACTTGACTCTTCGTACAGAAAGATACACATTCATGTTGGTGCTCATCGGCTTGCTTTGTAATTGTACATATACACAACCACGTCGATACCCTTATTTACCCGGAGATATCCACGCTTTGAATCTTGACAGATTCTACATTGAAAAAGACCATACCCGTAACACCGCCATATGCAATAATCCCACGCTAAGACAGACAAGAACCGACCAGAGACCAAACTCGATCCACACAAACACAAACACACCCACTCAAGACATATCCATATCCTGCGCAGGCTCCGACAAATGCATAAATATATCATCGTACTCGGCATCACTAAAAGGAGCATCCGGCTCCGCCAGACCATGCCTATTGGACAACGACTCCTGCAGCGCCATCTCCAACGCCTCCTCCTGCGAGACAAACTCGTCCAACGCCCGAAGCTCAGCCTCATCTGTACACAAAAACGAATTAGCCAAGACCGCTCCAAACCACCCCTACATCTAGAATGCTACCGACGTAAATGACAAACTTACCATGAAGCATCCCATCATCCTCAATATCACCCTCAAACCCACGCAACACCCCGTCCACATCCCGCGCCATACTCTCCTCCCACCGCCTCTTATCCGCCAAATACTCCGCCATCATCATCTGCTCCCCGCGCGCCTCGAACCGGCCCGCATCGCGCTCGTTCTTGACCCGGTTAAGGAACATCTTGCGGGTCTTGGAGCGCGCGAGGGAGGTCGTGCTGCGCATAGGGTTCGCGATTTGCGTCGCGTATCGCTCTGCGTAACGCGGGCGTGTTGACGGGGTTGGCGAGGCGGGGGAGGGGGGTGTTGGGGTGAATATATTTGGCTGCTGCGGCGGCTGTTGCTGCTGTTGCCGCTGCGAGGTTGATGTGAAGGTAGTGTTGAAGGAGAAAGGTGCGGGTGAGGAGGCGATGTTGACGAAGCTGGGGGATTGGGAGTGCGTGTTGGATACCGGGTTATGGTATCGTTGTGGCTGCTCAGTTTGGACGGCGAAATTGGGGAAGGAGATGGGCGAGAATTGGCTGTTCTCGTCATGGCCGGTTGGCTTTTGCGGGTGGCCGGCGCGTGTTGGAGAGGTCATTGTCCATGGGGGTGTGGCGATGTTTGAGCTGCGTGGGCCGAGCGGGGATGGACGGGCTGGTGTGTAGTGGCCTGTTTGGCGGAAGGGTGTGGAGGGTGTTGAGGGGATGGATTGTGTTGCGAACATGGTGAAAGAATAATGACGGTGGGTTTGGAGATTGGAGGTTGAGAGTGGAGAGGAGAGATGGTTCCGCGGTTCGGATGTAGAAATGTGTTATGGTTTTGCTGGGTTCGGCGATTTGGGCAGCCTTTTTTGGAGAGTCTTTAGATCTAGATTGAGATCTGGGGTTTTTTAGGATGCAGTTCCACTTTTGGGAGGCCCAGAGGAGATTAGGGTTATTTCAAAGTCGCGCTGTTAGTCCGTCGCGACTTCTTGTATGAGGCGGGGAGGCTGGAGAGTGGATGGCATTGCGATTCGCGACGCGCATTCGCGCGCCACGTGATGATCGCGTCGGCACGTCAAAGATGTCGATCGTGTGGAATATGTAGAATGGGGATCTACAGTCTTCGCTGAGGCAATATCCATAAATATTGGATTAGCAACCTTTAAAAGATTACTTTCTATAGTCGATGTCGCTTAAGAACGTCTGTTTTTGACTGTCCGAGATACTTGCAACTCGTCTACAGTTATGCCGGTTTCGTCTCCGTCTGGGGCTTGGGGGGTGTCTTATGATTTAACTACTATTAGCTACTATATAAGCTAGGAGAAAGAGAAATACAAGAACACACTCTCTCAACTCAAAGGTCCCCTTCAAATCACAGGCCGAAAAGGCCGCTCAGTGAGGTAATAAGATTCAACAGATCAGTCCAGGCTATCTAACTTGACAATAGTTTGATGTCAATGCTCTCGTTGCCACTCTCGACTAGCAAGTGAACTTGAAATCGCAGGACGAAAACCTGTCTCTATAGGTGAGATTTAGACAGGGAGTTCTGGCGGGCAGATCCAATAAGGGCGAATTCTTCTACTTGTGGCCGACATCGTCTCCGAAGCAGGTGGACAAGATCGCTGCTGGGTCCTTGATTTTATCGTGAAGGGGCTGAAGCCGTCTGTCCACGAGCTTCTTGGCTGCCGGACGGAGCTTTTGAACATGGCTCTGTAGCGTTGTCCAGGTTTTGAGTTGTGCTTGATAGCGGGCTCGTACGTCCCGGGTCTCTTTCCTGGCGCTTTTGAAGACGGCGATGTTGCGGAAGATTGGGGGATATAGCGTCGGACCGACCCTGGTAGGGAAGGTTGTCTCCGAGGCGCGGATTGTTTCGAAAATTGGTTGGAGGTCTGGGTTGGCCTCGGCCATACACCATGAGCACAAAGAACATTCTTGCTGGTGTGCTGCCTGTTGTTGTGGCTGACATTCTGGTCTCGTTCTGCTATTAGTTAGTGACCCTCCCCCCTCACTGTCTTGCCAGGAGAAAGTGAAGCTATATACTTACTCTTTTGATTTAGAATTCTCTTATACTACCTTTGGATTTATCTTTCTCCTAGCTTATATAGTAGCTAATAGTAGTTAAATCATAAAAACCATATTTATTTAGCAGAAATTTTATTAGTAGGATTCTTTTTAAGTTTGAAATCCTAACTAGACTTGAAAATCATCTTATAAATCATACTTTGGAAAGATAAATCGAGAGATATTACCTTAACTATCTAGGAAGATGATTCGAAAGATGATTCGAAAGCTGTTTAGGCAGACCCTTTGAAAGATCTTTCGAAAGAGAGGAAGTTAGTATCTATCTTAAGCAAGCATTAGTCGCTCCCATTTCGCTCAACTTTCAACCTTTTCCTGTGAAAGTGATTTATCAATAAATTACAGATTACAAAGCCTTATATCAAGAAGAATCCGCCCTTATTGGATCTGCCCGCCAAAACTCCCCGTCTGAATCTCGCCTATGTACAAACGAGACCAGCATGCCCAAGACTGCAAACTCAAGCTTCAACTTGACGCTATAAACCGTCGCCTTGAAAATCACCTGCGTAAAATAGTAGTCCAAATACTGGAGAACCACTAGCGCCAGATCCATGATAATAACAACGATATTGACAGCCAGCAATTCGGACAGGATTTTGTGCCGCTTCGTCTCGCCGGTCGGATTCAGCCGAATTAACCGTGCCGTATTCCAGATGTAGACTCCCGAGATAAAACATTCTTGTGCCGTAAACCAGGTCACTTGAATGCGCTCCATGGCAAAATACCCACGACTCCAACCTTGGGATTGCGGTTTGTAGGTCCAGCCCACATTCAAGACGATAGTCGGCACGGCTATCACGGCCAGACTTAGCACAATCAGCCACCGCACGATTCTCAAGATCGTCGTGTTTTGCGACACCAGGTGTAGTCGTGAGTAGAGGACTATGGACTGATTGGGTACCATCAGGATCCATGCAAAATTCTGCACGACTACGCTCGCGCTCAATGGCTGTAAACTGAAGAACTGCAGCCCTCCCGCGATAGAGAGAGGAGCCACGCCGAAGGCGGTCGATGTCAATAGAGACCAGAAGTAGAGGCTGCGATAGCGTCGGAAAGATAGCGGGATAAGGATTGTCAATTCGAGGGCGTTGTATAGGGCGATGGCCATGAACACGATGATGCTGATATCGAGGGCATCGTCGATCTTGTTGTTTCCTGTTCCGTGTGGCGATGTCAGGCTTTGGGGGTCTTTCGGGGTGCTAAGCATGCTGCGATGTGATGGGCGTGGTAGGCCGACGGGCAGGCGTACCCGTCGGATACATCCCACGCAGATGGCAACGCGTGTGCCGTGTTAGAAGGATTTGGCACTGTGATAAAAACAGCAAGGAAGGGAAGCCCCGAGGGAAGAACAGAATCCATCTTCTCAAAGTCTTCAGCCTAGTCGCATCCTGGGGTTTGGCACGAGGGGGATTTCAGTAGACGGGGCAAGTCAAAGTTTACCGGGGATTGCAGTCGTTTAAACTTCACGCAAGCCAATAGTGAGGCCGAAGAATGAGGGCCAAGCGGCCCCGAGAGCAGGAAGGCTACCCCGCAAAAGAGGCAAATTGTCAATGCAGTGAGTCTGTGTCAGGTCTACAGACCTTAGGATCCATGATCGAGTAGATCGTAGTTGATGGACTGAAGACAGCCTGAAGACGGTAATTTGAATATGTATACTGTTGAAACAGAATAATTGGGGAAGAATATTGTTTGTAGCCAGATCCTACAGGCATTCGGGACTGTCCAGGCTAATCTAGACCGGGCCTACCCCCGAATATTGTAGGTACATCCAGGTCTTCACCTCCGGACGCCTGAGGACCAGATCTCTTTCTGCAACTCAGGACCCTCATGAGTATACCTAGCCTCATAGACGTCCACGATAAGCCGATCTAAGACGACATTCGTTCCCCAGATTACCCCACCGGCATCCCACAAGTATCCCACCGGCATCCCACCAGCATTCCTACCCATTAATAACAGGGCCTGAGCAGATGAAGTAAGTAGATCCGAAGCCCTCATAACTCAGGGCCCTATATAAGTCTTCCATTTTCTCGTGAACCAGTATTAATCCAATGTCTACTTCATCCAAGTACAATCATCTTCCCCAAACTCCAAATCCATCATGTCTTCCAACCCCAAATCCCTCCGTCAATTGCTGGGCGCTTCTCCATCCACTGCGTCCGTGAAGGACTCTACTTTGATCATCATCGATGCCCAAAATGAATACGCCTCTGGCAAACTTAAGGTTGAAAACGTCACTGAAAGCCGCAAAGTCATCGCCGATCTACTGTCTCGATACCGCCGTGGCGGAAATGGCAGTAATATCGTCCACGTTGTCCACGAAGTACCAGAGGGTGCACCAGTCTTCACTCCTGGCACGCCACTGGCGGCTGAATTCGACGAATTGAAGCCTCGGTCTGGTGAAAAAGTTATCGCTAAGAATTTCCCGAGCTCATTTGCGCAGACAGATCTGCATGAGTATCTTCAGGGTCTGGGCGATGTGGGAAAACGGATTGTTCTTGTGGGATATATGGCACATGTCTGTGTTTCTACTACCGCTCGGGCAGGAGATGAGCTGGGATATGATGTCTTGGTTGTGTCGGATGCTATTGGTGACCGGCACATTCCAGGTGTTCAGGCAGAGACCTTGGTGTCAGTTGTGCTCTGTGAATTGGGAGATGGGTTTGCCTCTGTGATTCGCGCTGCCGATATCACTGAATAATTGTTTAGGAATGGCTAGGCTCTGTACCTATGACTATAATAGAATGAATACCATAGGAATCACTATCGGCGAAGAATATCGACAGATAGAAGCTTGATCTCTCTTCCATACAACATTCAAGAAGAGCGGCCTGTCAAAGCCACCACCTCTCACTCCCAGCTTCCAACACCTTCCCACACACCGAGATCCAATTCCCCATATCCCGAGCATCAAGCCTCTCCCTTCCAGCATCCATCTGCAGCAATCGCCCTAATTCCAGATTAGACTTTGCATCCCACAACTGCCGACTATCCGGTACAGGATACTGCAAATCCGACAACTCAAGTAGTCGACCCTCCGTATCATCCGACTTCCTACCCGCCCTGCATAAAGACGAGACCTTATACATCGCCAGTCCCAGCCTGCCCATCTCTTCCACTCCAATCCAGATACAAGCCATAGAGTCCACGTCTTGGTATCGTTCCAACATGCTGGGGTAGTAGAATACGTGATTTTGGAGACAGACTTGCACTAGCGCGGAGAGAATTTGATAATCGGATGGTGAGAGGGATAAGTTCAGGCCTAGAGAACGGGTGTTGCTATCCTGAATTAAGGAGAATATTAGGTATAGTAGAATACCCTGGTAGGTGGCAATGGGACATATAGAGGTAGGGCCGTCGTCCGCTGTTTCATTTCGAGGAAGGAGATTCTCCCATTGAACCTGGTTCGTCAGTAGACGTTATGAAAAGTCAGTGATGACCGTACGTACCCTCTGTTCGCGAATCCATGATCCAAGCTTCTGATGCAAATCAACCGCAGCCTGTCGTGCCGATGGCTTATCACTAACCCATAGACCGATCATCAGGACTGCCTGAAGGAGCAACGGTGGCTCATCCGGGATGCTGAAAGTTGCGCGATGCAAAATGGGCCAATGAGGATGAAAGTGGGTAAAGTAAAGATTAACGTAGTGCTTCGTTTGAGCCGTGCGGTCTTCGTCTTCCAAAGGGATCGTGACATCTACACTAGGCTCGAAGCCCTGCTGCTCCACCAGCGAACGGGACACCGTAGATGCCGGCTTGTCGAAGGTACATTCGTGTCCTTTATCACGACACTGTAAGCATGGATTCCCGCCGCGGCATCGTGTCTTGGCGAGGCGACACGCCTGACAGGCTAAGGATGATCTTGTTGAGTGTAGTTGGGCAATACTATGGTCTTGACGGATATGGCGTCTCAGCGAGTCACTAATTGGATATTAGCGATTGCCCAAAGACCTTCGATAGAACTTGCCAAAACAGGAAAACTACTTTCGAGAAAATGTACGGTTGCAGAGCGAACAAGCACTGGCGAGACCGCCTGTATGTTGTGCTTCATGTCGGTTCAGATGTTCTTTCCGCTGATACCTCGACGTACAGCCGGGGAATTGACATGCAAATGGTTTTTGAGAGTTCCTGGACGAAGACATGGTATTTGGTAGCTAAAAGTATAAGATAGATGATCAAATATGTCATAAAGTTGCCGATCTCGCGAGAATGCGATTGGAAACCCCAGCCCGCATCCCACCGGCAATGCTCGTTGACGTTGCCGGTGGGATGTGGTTGGAAATCCTAAAGTTGTCTGACTAACCAGGCGTTCACCCAATGAATAGGTCCCGTCGTATTCCGATCAAGGAAATAGTAAAACAAACATCACTCCAGAAGCATATCGATAATCACTTTGATGGCGCGAGTCCTTTAATGATAGATCATTGGGTTCTAGACAAAATGGACAGGGCGGCCGTGAAGGAGTCTACCGAGTAGATTTTGGCGTTTTATCAAGGTGGACCCAGGTCCTGCTCAATTCTATCCGATAAGTAAAAGCGACGAGGGACCTATAAGCACTACTACAGTGGAAAGGAAAAGCCAGGAATTGCCAAATATTTTCTAATGTATTCAATCCAAGAGGATAGTCAGGTGAAAAGGAACAGGGAGCTCAACGCTCCGATATGGGGAATCAAAACGAGACAAGATAACGATGAAAGAGGCCCGAGAAAAGCCGCAAGATGGAAGGGGGGAGAGAGAGAGTACCCGAATATTAGTAAAGGTAGCGTAGGTATTGACAGAGGCGATCACATCAAGGGAGTGTGGAAGGTTGCTGAGAAGACAGAAATTCGCTCAAGGGAGTGTAAAAGCACATTGAATCTATGATGCTGTGCCGCAAAGGAATGGATGGGGCCGAGTCCGAATAAGACGCCCAAATGCACAAGAAAGATATCCGCAACCAGAAAAAAAAAACGCAGTCGTGACCTTCGCCTGACCAGCCCATTGCGCCGAAGAAGAATTCCATGATGATCGTACACAAGAAATGGGAACTTTTTACACTGCGACTAAAGCCGTCGCGCCAAAGCACTGATTCAATCTAACTGTTGTACAGTCCAGAATGAGAAGCTTGGACACCAACTTCTTAGAAGTTGGATGCAGCGTTAACAGGACCCGGGTTGTGGTACTGGTCTAGGGTGTTCTTGAAGGGGGTACTACCCTGAGACGGGCTAGGGGCCTTCTCGCGAGGGCCGCTGCCGACGGCGGTACCGCCCATAAGATCATCATCCTCATCGTTGTAACCAGCGTTGCGCTTCTTCTGGATGCGCCAGAAGACCACACCCAGAACACCAATGAGGATGGCACCACCGACACCGACCACGACACCGATGATAATCTTTTTGTCCGAGGCGGAGACACCGCTGCTGGAAGAGCTGTTGTTACCGTTGAGCGAAGGAGAGGTGGTTTGCGCGGCCGGGGTGGAGGTGGAAAGCACGACAGTCGGCTTGGTGGTGCCACTGAT
This sequence comes from Penicillium goetzii, assembly GCA_037043885.1. Lineage (NCBI taxonomy): Eukaryota > Fungi > Ascomycota > Eurotiomycetes > Eurotiales > Aspergillaceae > Penicillium > Penicillium goetzii. The sequence continues at coordinate 142,964 of JAWLST010000071.1, read as the reverse complement.
GGTCACCTCGGAAGTGATGGTCTTGACAACGGGAGTTTGGGTGGTTGAAGTAGTATCCACCACCGCGGTAGTCTTGTCGTCAATACTGGAGGTGGAAGAGGTCTTAGATGAGGTAGTGGAAGTTGTGGAGGTGGTTGAGGTGGTGGATGGGGCCTCGGAAGATGAGGAAGTGGTGGTTGCGGGAGGAGGCGTGCTGGTGGTACTGGGAGGCTCCGTGGAGGAAGTTGATGAAGTGGTCGAAGTGGTACTGCTGGTAGTGGCAGGCTCCGAAGAAGAGCTGCTCGAGGTTGGTTGAACTCCGCTGGTGATATCGCTGAGGAGGTTGGTAGCGTCCGCACTTTGAGCCGCAACAGCGGTCAGGAGCAGAGCCTGGGCGAGGAACGAGAGTTTTGAGAGACGCATGGCGGGCTATAGGCGATGGTCGGTCGGTAATAGGCGACAAGAGTTTTGATGAAGAAGACTTCTCTGAACGAGGGGAGAAGACAGGAACGATCGTGGATGAGTAAAGAGAGTGAGGGCGAAAGCGAAGGAGGGATGGGAAAAAGGGAGGAGAGAGAGAGAGAGAGAGACAGAGTCAGCTGGGTGGAAACAACGGGCAGTTTGAAGCTAAACCCGATTAGGCACGCTAATTCGGCCCTAGTCTCAGGCCTGCCTGTTAGCCCTGTTCGGCCCTCCACTCATCTTCCCCTAAAACTCCCTCGAATGGGCTGCCTGAAATATGGCGATGCTCAAAGGGTTACACTGTGCCTACCCCGTCCGGAGCATGGAGTACATTGCGTGGGTTCCCCCCCCCCCAAAAGTCTCTTATGAGGCGATGCCCATTATCTGGAGGAACCACACAGATCAGTTGGCCCTACAACCGAAACTCTCTCTCACATTATTGTGTACTCCGTACACTGTACATACTCCATACTGTACCCAGAGGATTCGCGTCTCGACTCATTCATCCAATCAAACCCCTTTAACCCGATCGGCCAAGTTCCAACCAATAAGGCCCCACCAGTCAACGACCCACACGCCCCTCTCGCACTTGATCCTGCCATATTTAGCAACTTGTGCATCCTCACCACCACATCCCCCCCCCCCGGCTGATTAGTGACACATGGACGGCTGCATATATTAATTGCTACTCTTGGCCCCTGTCAATCATGGCTGTGCCCTTCAATCAACAGACGTCATGAAGACCCTTCTCAGCGCAACATCAGCGTGTTGTTTACCGTCTGACGGTTCCTGAATTTTGACCCATACAGAGTATTTTTACCATTCCTACCCGATGGCCTCCGCTAGGCGAAATGAAGCCGGCGTACCCGGCGACTGGGCCTGAGTTGGCCTGAGTTGGCCTCTGTGGCGTTAACGTTGGCGACAGCGCTCTGTCATTTCGAGGGCTACATAACGCCAGACACGCACTGTCAGTGACAGTGCATAGCGTCGGTCTGAATTCTCCTCGGTGCAGACTCGTCGTCAGGCCAAGTTCTAGACTCGAGGAGGCGGCCAATTCTGCACCCACCAGCCCGCGCAAATCTTAACTTTAAGGCTTCGAAAATCTCGTGATTGGACCTGCCATGCCAGTCCGATTTTTGACGAATTCCCTGCATACAACGGATCCTTTCGGCTGAACCTGTTTTTTTTTTTTTTTTGGTTTCTGGCCTGATGGACCATGAGAGATGGTTTCGAGAGAAGTCTAAAAGAATCGGTGATTCTGTGGCAAATAGTGACTGATAACTAACTACACGCCTGCACATTTCCAAAGTATGTGCACTACTTTCTTGACAGTCAGTTCAGCGATAGACTTACAAAATGTGGGCTACCAACCTTGACAGGGTTGGTTCAGGCATTATTGACCCTGCCCCTGGCCCAGTCCCTGGGGTCTGACAAACACCTGTCCCTGACAGAAAAAATTCCATTCCTGCCCGTCTAAGTCAAAAGCCACATGTGAGGGATTATTTCTCGGCGACTATTAAGTTCAGACTCTAACCGTCGTTGGGCAGAGACGCGCGGCTTTTATTTGATTCGCGCAGGACCTGCGTTCTTATCTGGAGCCAATAGTCCCGATGCCTATCTACCAGTATACCCCAGTTTTCCCGTTTTCAAAGGGGTTCTGTGCCCATAGCAATCTATAGATAGAGCTAATGGAAGAAAATATCACATCTGCTTCGTTCTGATATCTTTTGTATATTCTTCTTCCAACTCGCAACCAGAAGTACAGAGAAACAGCTAGCAGAATGGGAAGAATCGATACTGTTCAGACAAAGCTGCAAAGCTGTCTTTTTATGGCCGAGGAATGCAACCTCCTTCAATTGTCAAGGATGGGAAAGTACTCAGTATGCGATGAAAATGAGATGAAAGTGAAGCGAAGCAAAGATTCAAATTGATGGGTATCATGCAGTTTTGGTCACCAAACGCCAGCAGGAGAAAGGAAATCGACGGGCCGTCAAAGTTTATTGGGTGGCTTGCCCTTCATCTGATCCTGAATTTCCTCCTTGAAATATCGAACGAACTTGTTGAGGGAGCCTGCCAAATGGTGATCAATCAGCTACACTGTTCAACGACGCAACGCCATGCGCGACCGGGCTCATACCGCTACCGCTGTCCTCGAGTGTTGTCCGCGACGGCTCCGGAGGGATACCATGGCGAATCTGCTCGACGCGTTGATGAACGCGACCGACCATTTGATGAAAGAGGGGACTTCTGATGAGCTGGATGTGGGGGTCAGCAACCGGGGACTTGTCATGACATCGATGGGTTTCGAACATACTCGACCGTACAACCAGACCTGCAGACCGTCAGCGACGAAGCACTACCTCGACAACACCGGACTCCACTTACCTCCAAGGCCCGCAGCCCGAACAGATGGAATACCATAGCGACCGGTGGCGATCTACTTGACTCGTTCAAGTGATGATGAAAGATGGCATTCGCGGAGGAGGAAAGAACATGGAGTTGGAACCTTGTCCTTCGGTCCTTAGGTAAGCCCCGCACCTGGAATTTCCCGGCGGGCAGGGCGGGACTGGGCCCGCTGACTCTTTCCCATCATTCAACTTTTTGACAGCGGGAGAAATGCTCTGTCACTACTGGCTCGCCCAATACAACTCTCCGAATACTCCAGTCCAGCAATGACAGACTGGCCTTGTCGACGATCTACCGATTCCTGACCGCGATGGGGAGTGGAAGCACTCTCCAAATGGCCAGGTTCTTTCAACGACTACGATTCTAGAAATTCACATCTCCAACTATTGCGACTTTGATCATGACCAAGGGTTGTTATACCTGTCGACGCCGTCGCATTATCTGCGATAATGGCCAGCCGACTTGCAGAAAGTGTCGCGATGCAGGAAAAGAATGCCTGGGCTATCAGAAGCCGTTGGTTTGGGTGAAAGGTGGTGTGGCTAGTCGAGGCAAGATGATGGGTCGCAGCTTCGACGATGTCAAGAAACCGGACGGAGATACAAAGGCCCAGAGCTCTGCGCAAGCTCAGGTGCCAGTGGCACCAAATACTGCTGGCTTCGGCTTCTTTTCGATCGCCGAATCTTCCTCTCCTACTAGCTCGCCGAGCTCTGGAGCACATACGAGCCCAGAATCCGATACGTATATACAGGAGACCGTGGAAACTGCAGCATTTGGACAGGCTGAGGGGGATATAATACTCGGGTCGAGTTCCACAGAGGAACCGGACAACAGGGTCGTTCATGTTCCTCGGGCCGCCTCTACAGACTTCACTTCAGCCCCATGGGGTCTAGTAGATCCGCTGTTCAAAGACATGAGTCAAATGTCACGGTTTTATCTGTTTCACTGTATGTTGTCCTCGTGTACCTCATAGTGATAAATCCGAGCCTCCTTACTGACTACATCGGACTTAGACAATCAACATATGGCCAACGACTTCGTTGTATATTCCCAATCTAAGAACCCTTGGCGGGACATCATTTCCTTAGTCGGCGACTCGCCGCTTCTCGCACACGGTCTATGTGCTATGGGCGCGCTACACTACTCGTTAATGTCGGACTCGGACTCGACCCAGATGCCTTGGTCCTCGAACAACCTCTTGACCAGTAGCTCGCCTCTGTCACCAGAAGACATTGAAACCATCGTCTCGCCGGCGGGTAATCGACGGCCATCTTCGAGGGCGTTCCAACACTTTCTTGAATTCAAGCAACGCACACTCCATCAGCTGTCCAAGGACCTTTCGAATCCCGTGATGCAAAAAGACGACAGAACCCTAGCCGCTATCGTTGTACTTGCTCTTGTGGATATATTCGAATCCGGAAGTGGAGCATGGAGTTATCATATTGAAGGCGCAAAGAAATTGCTAAGAGACCGACCAGAAAACAATCTCGGCCGAGGTATCCTTGATGGACTCGAAACCTTTGCCATCGATGGATGCTTAATGTAAGCATTTTCAATCCTCCTCAACTCAACACATCACTCAACTAACCTCTTTCCAGTATGGAAATCATGGGCTCAACCCTCGCCCGCCCAGGCGCCCTCTCCAAACCATTCTACTCCGCCGCCATGGGCCCAGCCATGCTCAAACGTCTCGAAGAAACCTCTTGGGTCGGCTGTCCCGCCTACCTCCTAGAAGTAATCTTCTTCATCCACACCCTCTGGTATCCAGACTCCGAAATCACCACCGCCACCCCGCAACCATCCGCCCTCCCCGCCTCAATGCAACAAGGCCAACCCCTCTCTCTCGAATCATACCTCGCCCTCCTCCAAGGCATCCGCGACTTCGACCCCGTAGCCTGGGCCCACCACATGCAAGCCTCCCATTTCCTCTCCGACCTCTCTACCCGCATCGCCCTCGCTAGATCCTACCAAACAGCCGTCTACCTCTATACCAGCCGCGTGCTGTCGCGCACCCGCGAAGGCTACACACCTCCCTGGGCGGATGTTGGTCTCCCTGCTGACCACTCAGCCGTGGCGAGCGACCTCCTCAATCAAATATGCTCCGTGCCATACTCCGATCCGCATTTCAAATGTCTAATATGGCCCACTTTCATTGCCGGCGCAGAATGTCGCCGTACATCGCAGCGTCCTCTCGTCCTCGAAAAGCTCGGTGCTCTGTACCAGGCTGTGACGAGCGTCAACGTGCAAAATGCGGCGTGGGTTCTGCGTTTGATGTGGCAGAAGCATGATCAGAAACGGCGTGAGAATTGCGTGAATACGCTTTCGGGACTTACGCTTGACAATGTGGATGGTAATGCGATTGATACCCATATCAACGATGACGATGACGAAGATTACGATAATACGTTTGACTGGGTCGACGAGCTGGACGAGTCGCGCCTGGACTGGTTGTTCATTTGATTTTTGGTACTCTTTGGGCAGTCCTTGTGTATAAAATTGGATGGGATGCCTCTGCGCTTTCTTTCTTTCGGACATTTCGTCTATTAATGATTGTATATAATCTGATGAGTGCTTATTTGACGGCTCGGCTGAATCTGAAATATAGCCATATCTCAATATTGACACCTAACTATATACTGCATCGTTGGTTTGGTTTGTATCTACCCTAAGTAGGCTGTACCACGATGCACGAGAATTAGCTGCCGCCAGCTGATCCCGAAATCTACATACCTTTCAGTCATTTGTTAAACCTCACCCTCGACAATTCGTAACAAGCTAGCGTATGCTTCATATGCAAAGAAGATAACAATAACCCACCGTTCCCAACGACCATTCCTCGGTGTTTGTGGATCAGCATCTCAGATTTAGATGAAGTTTCATGATATACTATCATAGCAGGAATGCTTTTCTCGCGCACGAAAAAAAATCCAGCTTTTAATCGAACAACCATTCGACCATTCGACCAGTCCAACAGCGGATAGGATAGATTGATAGAAGAAAAAGGAAAAGAAAAAAGAAAGCCGGGTATATCAATTTTTGAGTTCAGCCAAAAAGAAGGACAGACTATAGTCTGTCACAAGAGGATAAAAGTTGAAAGGAAAGAGTCAAGTGTGTGAAAGAAGGGAAATGAAGAAATGGAAAAAGAAAGTCACAATGAAGGTGTTCAGCCAGATTAAGGATGAGTGGTAAAAGTAAAAATGTGCGATGGGGAAGAGAGGGAGTCGGTGGAGGAAAGTGACATGAGAAATTGAGGTACAAGGAAAGAGGTAGAAAGTTATCGCTCTGGTTGCTCTAATAAGTGAGGCACACGGCGAGGGAGAGAGGGGCATAGAAGTAAACAGTAAACAATAAACAATTGTTGCAAGCGAACAGTTTTCTACTGTCTCAACACTACCCGAGAGTGATCAACAACTCAAGGATACATGAAAAAGCGAGGTCGCCAGATGCAGAAAAGGGGGATAAAGGATAAGAGATAGGAGGGAGAAGACCAGCTGCGCTGCGAGGTTGTCGACAATATGCTTCAGATCAAATCAGGGATATATAACAATTGACCGAGGAGGGAAGCAAAGACACAGAAGGGAGACGAAGAAAAAGAAGACTTGGAATAGACGCAAAGCAACAGCAAAGATGAATCACGCATGCTCCCTTCCAGTTCTAAATGCAGAAAACATATTCCAAAAACGAACAAAACACGCTCGTCACTGTAAAATGCAAAGGGTAGTAGAACGACCAATATGCAGAGGAGACACCGTGATTTCTGTGCGCGTAGAGCGGGCAGACGAGTGGTGGTGGTATAAAAAGGAAATAGCGAAAAAAAGACGAGCGAGGGAGTCGGGTGCCAAGGACAGACATCCATCAAGGGATGATAGCACGAGGCGAGGATAAGGTGACATGCCTATAGAGGGAACAGAACCAGGGTAGAACATCCAAGTCATATTCAAGAAACCCTTGGGCATGTTTGTAGAAATATCATGCGACATAAGTCCCTCGGGGCGAAGCGAGATGGGTAAACTCCAATGTTTAGAAAACAGCGGCAAGGCCATTCTTCGAATGCCGCCGGCTGAATCTCTTCTTCCCCTTCACCGATTCCGAGTCGTTGGCTTGGTGTTTCACCAAGTGGTTTCGCCCCGGAGGAGGCACATTGGCCTCGTTCTGGAGCTCTGTACTCCGGTCGAGTGTGTTGGCGTGACTAGAGAATCCGGATGACAGGTCGCGGAAGGCATCCTCGGCGGAGTAAGGACCGGCGCTTTGGTGCATTGAGGCCATCTCTTTGGCTCGATCCAGTGCATCTAACCATTCCTGTGCTGATACCGCGGTGGCTCCGATGTTGCTGGAAGAGGGTTTAGGATCTTCAAACACCAAGTGTTTATCTCTCTGTGACAATGTTAGTGGATTCAGTTGCATCATCTAGATCCAATGCTGTCGACGACATACCGTGTCTACAATCCACGAGGAGTGACCCTTGGCATCCGTTGTGCTCCGATAGTGTGTCCCCGGAGCAAGTAACGAAATCTCCATCTTTGCCTTCTTCTCATCACCGCCAGCTGCGGCCAAAATGATCCGCGCGGAGGATGTAACCATGACCAACCGTGATCGCTTCTTTGTCGCTGTCCCCGAGAAGAAACGCGAGAACTTCTTGGGAGCCTCGCTTTCACCACTGCCATTCTTCGATGTCGGACTATGCGACGCGGGTGAAGACAAGACCACCATATTTCCGAGTTTCAAGATCCGTTCATTCGACTTGCTCAGCACGGGAGACCACTCAATATCCAGCTGGCTGGGAGGCGGCAGTTCGGTGACCACCCGGGGGAGCGCACGCGAATTGTTGGTTGTCGCATTCGATGGCGCAGTCGAGATGACTGGAGGAAAGCTGTCGCCCCCTTCGCCGCCATTGAGCTTAATAGGCTCACGTGCCGGAGGTACATATGCCTTCAATCGAGGTGCCTTCTGCTTCCACAACTCCGGGCCCCATGAAATACCATCAAAGAATTCGTGGTTCTTGATGTGCTCGATCTGAAGACGACGAGCAGGGTCGAGGACAAGAAGACGCTCAACGAGGTCGCGGGCCACCGCGGGGAATCCGATCGGGAACTCGTAGTCCAAGGCGACAATCTTCTGGAATGTCTGGTACTCATTACTCGCCTTGAAGGGCGGACGACCGGCCAAAAGTTGGTATATGATGCACCCAAATGCCCACAAATCACTAGCCTTGCAGGCGTTCTTGTCGACCAGCAATTCCGGGCTGACATACTCCGCGGTACCGACAAAGGAGCTTGCTCGTTCTTCTTCGGGGATCTCGGTCGAGTCGATCGGTGGAATAGAGGTCTGGCTCTCGTCCGGTCGTCGCGTCTTGAGGATCTTGGCGGTTCCGAAGTCGGTAATCTTCACATACATCTGGTGGTCCAGCAACACATTCTCCGGCTTCAAATCGCGGTGAATCACGCCACGCTTGTGCATATAGTCTATCGTGTCGAGGATCTGGGCGCCGTAGAACTTGGTACATTCTTCGTCAAAGGTGGTCATGCGTTTCAAGACCCCCAGGAGCTCTCCTCCTTTGCACAGGTCTAGCACGAAGTAAAGTGATCGCTCGTCCTGGAAGGTATAATAGAGGCGGACGATACCCGGGTGGTCGGTCAAGCGGTTCAGCGTGTCTTTTTCGATGTTAACGTATTTAACCTTCTTCTCCTTGATGATGTGTCGCTTGTCCAGGATTTTTATGGCATATTCTTTCAACGTTTGGCGGTCTGTCGCAAATACCACCGTACTGTAGGACCCCTCACCGAGCGTGTTTCCAAATGAGAAATCCCGCACACCCTTCTTGATATACCGAGCGACCGTCTTTCCATTGGCATCGACTTCCTGTCTCACTGCGACCGCAGCTCCGCGGTCCTGCCAATCCTCACTGCTGGGCGCGGGACCGTTCTCCATCGCGTAGGGTGTTCGTGACATCTGGGCTGGATTTCCACCGCGGGCATGTGCTCGAGACGATTGTCGCATTACCGCCGGCCCATTGGCCGGAATCTGAGCTGTGCGGTAGGAGCGATCGCTGTGTGAGTTGTCGCGCGCCAGAACCCCCGCTTGTAAAGCTGCCGACCCGCCGCGGGTATCTACTCGCGAATGTGAGGTGGAAGTGGATGAGGCACCGGAATCGGTTCGCATGCGATAGGAATTATCCCGCGGGAGAAGAGACGAGACGGAGCCGTTGGTGTAGACAGAGGAAAGGGGGCGGTTCGGATTTGGGGGCGTGCCAAAAGGCTGCGAAGCGTAATGCTGATGAGAGGCCGACGCTGGTTGGGAGGGATCAGAGACGGAATAGATGACGGAGGAGCGGTTCTCGTTCGCTGGGGGATTGTCGAGGGGCGCAGGAGGAAAGGTCGTCTGGCGCTCGTCGAGCGGCGCGGGAACTTGTGGAGGTGTTGATTCCGGTTGAGCCGTTGGAACCGGGCTGGCGACCTCAGATTGGAGGGGTGAATCGTCCGGATTCGCAATTCGGAGCCCTCCCAGCGATTGGGAGAGGCTGAGATCTCCGTTCATGCTGGGCGAGGGACAAGCGACCGGTGAGATTGAACGTGGGTGGGCGTGTTGGTGTCGGAGAGAGAAATCGCTGGGGTGGGAGAACTCGCCAGGGGGAGAAACGAGAGGCAGCCGACGGACTAAGACGGCGAACGTTGACACCGCGGAGGCATGGTCCAGCGAGAGGATTAAAAGGGGGAAATAGGAGGGAGGTTTATGGAAAAGGGTTCAGAGTTTCAGAGTGAGTGAAGAGAATGAAGGAGGAGGAAGAAGAGAGAGTAGACAGCAAAGAGAACAGAGAAGAGAGAGAGGGGGGGTAGAGAAGAGGAGATCAACAGGAGGCCCCGTTGTGGTGGAAATCGGGTTTAGTCTCGAGGGGGGGCGGAGCATGAGGTTGACAGGTTGGAATGGAAGTGGAATTAACTTAGGGATGATTAGTATTGTATCTGGTATTGAATCACCAAGTTAATAATAGCCACGTTTGACCAGGAGGAATGGAGACTGCCTAGAGAGTGGTCAATGTGGAATACTGTATACAGAGTTGCTGTATGTAAAGATGTAGATATTCTAATGAAAGCGACGGATTTTCCATCTGCCATAATTCTATGATTAACATGCCATTCTATCCCCATAGTAGTAACAACAGGAATAAATATGCCATGAATATAGGAATATCCGAGGAAGTATAGCATCTTGCTAGGCGTCGTCATCACAACTATACCGACTGTAGGATGATGTGCATACAAGATACGGGATCAACCCAGACCCTGTCCTCCAGACTGACATGGTGGTCCCTTGAGAGATGTCTCATATCGATTGAGATGTCTGACCAGACTGCCTGGAGGAGCAAACTGAACTATACACAGGGCAGGACAGGCCGAATACTCTTGCCCGGTACATGGCGCTTTCCTTCCCTCTCTGTCCAAGACCGTACAACCCGTCGACCTTCACTCCAAACCACCAAGACATCTTCGATAAAAGGCCAAAGACCCGAGACCAGACAAGATCAGCGACCATGCTGAGACGACCTCCAACCGTCATCTCTCTGACCGAAGATGATCTTCAATTCCACCTGCAACGGATCTTCGCTCGGTCCCTCCCAGTGAACATCGACCAGTTGAGCCTGGACGATGCGGACCAGAACTATGCGGAACAAGATCCCAATCACACCACCTCTGAGGAACAACAGCCCCCAAATAACAACCCTACCGGTCGGCTCGATCATCATCGCCCATTGTATGGCTCGACCTCGGGTTCCTCGTGCATGACACGCTCCTCCTCGACGGTAGCTCGGACGCACCCAGCGACCCTCCCTGCTTTGATGATGAATGGTTCGACCCACCGAACTATTGTTGACCCAAACTGGGCTCCCACAATTGCTACTGCCACCACGGCCCAACTGATATCATCTAATCTCCCGCAGACTCGAGCTTCCCGGCTTCGAGAACCCTCGCCCTCGCATCCTAGGACCGAATTGACCATCCCACCGCAAGAGTTTCTAAATCCCCACATTCTTCCATCCCCTAACGGCAAGAAAGGTCCGTCTACTGCTATCATGTCACTCCGTGAAGCATAAAGCCACTGACCTGGCCCTCGCGCAGAAAATCACCGTCACAGTCATCCCCAGAATGCATGGACCACTCTGAACAAGGATGAGTCGCGGCTTTCCTCCTCCCAGTCTTCCCGCTTATCGCCCAGTGCAGTGCCCAGTGCCTTTCCGGATCTGACCATCAACGTTGTTCCACAGCGGGACCTAGCTTTAGCGCATACAGAGTCTTACGAGGCAGGCTTGGCCGACACGAAGGGCTCGCCCGCTACGGCGGATACCAACTGAGATTTTTGACGCCATTCCCACTTGATTCGGTCTTTGAAGCTTTATGTGCGGACCGAAAGGGTGTCCAAATTTCCGACGGTGGCGTGTCGGTCTGGATTACGCGCGGTCTGCGCTTGCGAGACGCATGCATCATTACTGCTAACTATTAATTGCCCATGACTACGAAGATTGCATGTTTTCTTGCTCTCTATTTTAGGTCTTTTCAGCCACTGATGTTTCAGCCTGTTCTAATGCAGCAGACCAAGCTGACGACCACCAGTCTATCTTATTTTATCATGCCAAGATATCAACATTCTCATATGCACTTGCTCATAAATCATCTTCCCAGTGAAATACTGGATAGTTTCCTATCGAGCCTCCGCCGCAAGTAGTAAGAAAAATGGCCGGTGACGCTCGACGCTCCACTCTGGATGCTCTGCAATATCTTCCACCGATGGAGCCCAGTCCTTCAGCCCGGTCAAAACAAACCCATTCTCCAACAACAACGATACATATGTCTCCGTTGTCCGATGGTACTTCCTCACTCCATCAGTACCCAACCAGCTCGTAACCCGTAATCCTTCCTCACTATAAGAATTCAACGGCCACACCTTGCTCTCCTCCCCAGCAACCTTGACATCAATCCAATCCGCCGCAGGTCGAACAGGCGCGGAATATATCGGATGCTCCACAGAAAAGACCAATTTCCCATTTCCAGTCCCATTATTCCCTTTCTTCAAGGAAGAGTGGATCTCCCGAAACAACCGGCCAAGATCTTCGATATAGTGAAAGGTCAAAGAACTGTAAACGAGATCGTAGGATTCGCGATGGGGATCTTCGTCGAGAGTGATGCTTTCCAGATCATGTCTTTCGTAGCAGATTTCCGCTGTAGAAGTGATTGTGGCATCTGTGTCGAACGACTTTGCTTTCTCAATCATCTTTTCGGAAATGTCCACGCCCTTGACGTAGCTGACCCCGTTTTCGCGGGCCCAGCGGACAAACCAGCCATATCCACATCCTAGATCGAGGATGCGGGATTGTTGGAGGGTGTTGCTGGATGAGCGGAGAATCATTTGGCGTAGGGAATGCCATTCTGGTGCAGCGGCGAGCCCTTGCTTAGATCGCGATAGGGTACTGTATGCCGAGAAGAACTCGGGGTCGTCGTAGATATTCTGGGCGCTGGAATGCATCTTGAGCTCAGGTATTACGCCAGTATGTAGCTTTAGGGCGTTAGTATTCACGTTTGGAGGTGAATGAACCTTATATCAAGAAGCAGTTGTTGCGACGGAGGGGTACGAGCTCCGATGTCCGTGATGAACTTTCCCCATTCGGTGCCCGCCTCGTTGGGTTGCAATATGCGAGGAAGAAGATGGCATAGTCGCGATAGATTGATTTCATCCCTCCCTCGCCTCAACGAGAATGAGGGTATTCGAAGGGACGATGAAGATAGAGTATCTAAATTTTGACCAATCAAATCATGGAACCATTAAACGTATGGAGGTATGCCTAGGTGGAATGAGTAGCTTATCAGGTAAGCAAGCCCTGGACTCACTGTCATCAATTCTCTGAGATAGGACTATCGCCGGACTGCTTATTTCACAAAAACACCACTTGATTGTCTCAGTCCGCCCAGAGAATAATGTGTGTCTCGACGAGTCTAGATTTGGGCTGAAACATCGACCCAAAGAGTGTAAGCTATGTATAGTTCGCGGGCGGAGAACAACCGCCTCGGGGCCCACGTCTTTTGCCGCCCTAGCGACTGACGCGTCCTCCCCGTCACGACACTATTTCTGGAATTATCGCCATTGAGCGAGTCCGATAGTTGGATTTATTAAGCATTCGGGTCTTTCCGTCGTTGCTGGTAATCTTTATTTATAAATAGGGTCGAATACTGTGCTTCAGCATATAGATGTACCAGCATCTTGTGCTGGGCGCTGGCGGGGCATTCCGTTGCTCTCGTATTCGCACCACGCCAGGCTACAGCCAAGATTTTTTGGATTTTTTTTTGATCTGGCATGCACCTGCATGATATTAAATATAGAAGCACGAAAACCTGTATTTGCATGGAAAAGCCACAGGTTTTTCTACCCCGCAAGTCCGCTTCAATGCTGATCCCTACATGCAAGTATACGAGGGTTAAGACATTCCAGAGAGGCAGTGCAGTAGAAATATATCTTCTATCGCGATATTGCGTCCAGAGATAAGAAACATAGGTAGTGGACGTCATGCAGTGCATCTTTCAAGTCGATCTGGCCGAGTCTACAATTTCGATTACTGGAGGCTGAGAAGGTCTGGTTACACAGCCCTGTTCACTATCTATGAATAGATCTGGTGGTTCAAATATTCGGGAGATCTTCAGTTCAGTTGACACGCATATTCTATAGGTAACATTGTGAATGAGACACGACTTATCTATAGAGCAGCACATACAAAAGTACGTGTACAGCAGTGCTTTGGGTCAAGACCGACCGAATCAGTTGAAAGAAGTAAAAGATAGTGTGCTAGTTGATCAACATAACCGAAGTAAACGTTGCATCTGTCGAGGTGCAGCTCTCGGCCAGAGTTGTGATTGCCTGATGTCGATTGTTTGAACAATCAGAAGTCAAGGAAGAGTTCCACGAGAGCACTCTCGATATTGGCTGTCGACTCTGAGCGAAGCCATAGATAGACACAGCCATTCCGACAGTGATATTGCTCATAGCCAGCGGCGTCGTTAAAGGTATTCATTCAAAATGCATCGTCTCCAAGACCCCTCAAGGTTAAGCATAATAGGCTATATGGGGCTGTTCCACATTCTCACAATCTCGCGTACTGTGTGACGAGCTCATCCACTTTCTGTATTTCGCAACAAATTCCAGAAGTTTCACAAAACCAGCGATGATACAAAAGATCAAGACGCAACCAGCAATGAAGAGTCCGACGGCCACAATTAACGGGATCACCCATTCAAAGATTCCGTAGATGACTTCACCAGTGGACTGGAAGATGGCCACAAGGATTTCGAGGATGTAGCTAAGGAAAAACCAAACTTGTCCACAAAAATGGATGATGAACGAGCTAGTCGCATTAAGGATTGTGGAGAGCATATTTGATAATTATTTGAGCGAGCTATTGGTTCCTGGGGGTTGTTCTGGGTAAAAGGGTAGTGGTTGAGAGGAGGTCGAATAGGTATATGCGTAATGACAACGGCATCTCTTCTTAACCCTCTCTAGAACGCATATTGAACTAGACTCAGACGGTAGGAACTGGTACAGAATTGGACATGGAGTGAATAACTATGATCCAAGGTTCCCAAGTGTCCCGAACTGGTTTCGGCTCTTGCGACATCGGGATTGCGGAAAACCACACGATTCTTGTTTACTACCCATGACCACTGAGATTCAGATATACCATATAGTTAAAGACGGTTAGAACACAGCGGCTATGTAGATGTGTATGATTGCGCATGAAAGAAGTTCGGGACGAAACTGACGACTGTGTCGCACGAATCACGAACTATGCCTCGACGAAGGCCCTGAAGCCCTTCTCAACAAAAGGATATCCGGCTTCGACCTAATGAGATGTCAATATAACCCGTTAATTTATCTTGCAAGCTCCTGATTTTGGTAAGCTGGCTTGGGTAGGTGAAATCGTAGGGGAAGCAGGATGTTTTGTTTGCATCAGTTGGGTTCGAACAACGAGCAGAGCTGTGCACATTTCTGTACAAGTCCCTTGCGCAACGGGTTGATAATAAGAGCCCTGTGGAGGTTCGCCAGAGATCAGAAACCCCAAAGCCGTATGTAGTTTCTGAAATAGACTTGGGGGCCAGGTTGGATGTTGATCGCGTGGCGGAGGGCATCCCCATCCGCAAGGCCCCCCACCGACGACGTCGGCCAAGCATTCTTGATATTTGAATGGCACGATGGTGCGCTCTTATGCTCTTCGGGGCAACCAAATTAAACAAAATCAACACAGGGATTGGTGGCAGATAGATTCAGGCAACATTCAAGAACCCTGGCAGTTGGATTCGAAACCACGGCTTGGGTATGTAAGGAAGAGGTCTTCTTCCACTCGCAAAGATTTGAACTTCTGAACAATTATCTATTTCAAATTTTGAACGATCACTATGCTGTTCTCTCAAGCTATTTTTTGCACGGTCGGAATTATGACCTCTGTGGTGTTTAGTTATAAACTAGACTTCTACGACTTTGACGGACCCCCTGGCACTGGGTGTGAGAGTGATCAACTCGTCTGGCAGGATACATGGAGCGGCGATGCAAATACACAGTGCACACCTTTCAAGCCGTCGAATAAAACGAAGTACATCCGTATCACAAAAACCGACGAAGCCGACAATGAGCACCAAGTCCTCTTCTCGAACTCCGATGACTGCAGCGAGACCAACGCCGTGCGTATTCAAGAAGGCTGCTTCGATATCTCTGAAACCTTCCCAAACGCCAAATCGTACCGAATGGTCTCTCGCAACATTGATAAAAACTCGGAGAGGGCGATTGACTCCTGGTGGGCTTCAAATGGTGATGCATGGTCACTCGTCTACATATGGGCTGCTACCACTGCGGGTGTAACAGCAGTCAACGCGATACGCTCGAGTCATGGCGAACAAATCGCGACTACATTTGGCAGACCACTCTGGGCGTTCGTCAGCTCGCGCTTCATCTCGTCGATCCTGATTGCACAAGTGTTTGCCACAGGGGCGGTGTACTTGAAACAGAACTGGCTTTCCGAGAATGAGAATCAGAGATCTTGCGAAAATGCAGAGTCCAAGTTGGACCGCTTAAGCAAGATAATAACAAAAATTGCCCCCGTGGATGAGATTGAGGCTCTCAAGGTTATAGTTACTTTGAAAGATGGAAAAACTATAACCATCTCGCACCCGGCTGTCGAAGAGAAAGTCAAATAGGCTAACGAGTTCTCTGTGGGGAGGTCCTCGGGAATGTTTCATGAAATAGGGAGCTCTCTGCCTAGGATGAGCAGAGGATGATAGGAGATTGGGTATGCTGGATCTAAATCGAAATGATAGTCTTGCTGGACGCCTTGCGGCGAATCAACAACTTACTGACGGTTCGAAGCCCAGGTACTAGAATATTCCCGCGCTTCACCTGGTATTTTCACATTGCCAAACCATTTGCTCTACAAACGTTCTTTTATCAAGGCATCGGGAGAAACAGAAGCTTGTGAGCACACTTCTTTTTGAACGAGGCGAAGGCGCATAGGCTGGAATGCATGGACGGATATAGTGCCAATATCGGATGCCAATATGACAAAGCCTTCTTCGAGATCCTCTCCTGCCTTGTATTGCTCATTTCCGTAGTTATCAAGACATCTCGATGTACGATTACTACAGTAGAAGCATGACAGCGACACACACACGCTAGTAATCAGACCAGTCGTGCACACCCGCCTGTTCCCAGTAGGACAAGCAATCTCGTCTGAGCATTGAATGCAACCATATTGCCATATAATAGACTAACCTGACGTGCTTGCATACTAAATTGCCTGATGACGAGTCTAACGACACATATCAGTCCTCAAACGTACGCAACACCCTATACATCAATTTGAAACAACTTACAAGGCAATGAATTAACCTAGCCGGCGGCAACTTTATCTCTAATTGCCGCTCGCAACGTAACCTCCCTCCATAGCCGGTGGCTTGAACGTTCATGGCAACCTGATAAAATACCGATAATACCTCCTAGGCTACTACAGTACAATTGTAGTTGCTACCCAATAGTTAAGCTTGTAATCTGTGCCCTTAGGCGAGCACTAACATAAGCTACTAGGGTCTGTTACTCGCCTGGATACAAAGACCATCTCCCAACTACTGCTCAGTAGTGCTCTGTAGTTACGGAGTACACACACTAAAAGGTTACGGCCAGGTATAAGACTCCGGCATGCCGATAACGTCGAAGAAACTTTCTATAATCCAGCCTTACTGGCAACTACAGGCAAGGCTTCTCGTCTCGGTTAAGCAAGTCATCTATATGTTGTGACATATTGCCGTCTATCCACACGTTCTGGTTCAAGCCGTTACGCTAAAAGTTTCACCTTAATCTGAGACCGATCTGACATACAGTACGGAGCAACCAAATTTCAATCCACCTCCAGTACAAATGAACCATGCGATCCGGGAAAACCCTCCCATCCCCGAGGGCCCTCAAGATTTCCAACTGTAATCTATAGATAGCAACAAAATACTCCGTTTAAAAGCTACGGTACCCTTCCCAGTTCCAACTTCACGCAAACCCTTCCTTCCTGCCCCAATTCTCATTCTAATTCCACACCCTCAAACGCGGTCGAACCAACACCACTCGCCAATCTCAGCCCATAACCCCTCCAACTATTTCCAATCCAAGTCTTCTCTGGCCAGCCACATTATCAGTCCATGCAGACGATTGGAGGGTATCCCGTCTCCACCGCTAGTCTTGGCTCGTGGGGGCCCACATAGTAAACGCCACCCCAATCTCCCCTCGAACCAGGCGAACCATGGCGCGGTGTCCGTTTTGTCTGGACTCTGGCGCGAGAGGGTATCATTGCCGTTGGCGTGTGTAGGGCAAAGGAGGTTAGGTGTATTAATCATTTGTATGTTTGTGGCTACATAGGGCGATAAGTCTGGTCGTTACTGTTAGTTGCTGGCCATAGGATGGATGTGTCGGTAAGTCACGCTGATCTGTCGTCCATTGATGCGTGGCGAGGCGAGGCATTTTTGGAGGAGGCGAGATGGGGTGGAAATTGGAATTGTTCGGGACCAGTGAGAGGTGATGAAATGCCTTGCACTGGACAAAGTACTGCAGATCAAGGTGTTGCTTGGAAGGGAAATGGTCGTCCAGTAGATGGTGTTTGTCTACGAGGAATTCAATAGAAGAAGACATCCATGATCGTCAACAGGCTTCAATTAGAGCAACATCGCCGCGTCAAGCAAGTCTAAAAAAGTGTGTATCGAGAAAAGAAGGCCACAAGCAACGTCCAACTCTAGGTGACAGGGGGAGAAAAGATGAGGCGGAAAGATAGATGTGGAAAGAAAGGTAGATAGTGTAAAAAATGGAGGGGGAGATAGGATAGAATCACATGAAACGCCAACAAAGATCATCTCCCAGATGCCGCTTCAGATGCTCCCTTTGCATGTGTATTTTTCCCGTGACAGTGTGATCTCGTGCAAGTGTACCAAAAAAGAAAAGGAGGAAAAAAGGAAGACATTGAGATGGAAAGAAGGAACCGACAAATTATCTACTGCTGGGTCTTCTTGGCGAAGACCTGGGCACCATCGACCAGGCGGCGCTCAGTGTTCTGGCGACCGTTGACAAAGTCGGGGTAGTTGAGGGTCAGCTCAACGGCACCGTTGACAATGTTGTCGACAGCCTCGACACCCAGCATGAAGGAGTGGTCCTGGTTGCCGACCTCGTAGCGCCAGCTACCGAAGCGACCACGCGACCAAATACCCTTCTCCTGCAGCTTGGGCAGGATCTGAGTGAGTGCACCCTCGCGCTCCAGGGAGGGGGTGGGGTAACCGTGGTCGAAGCGGCGGTGGTAGGTGGAGACGATCTCGTCACCGGCCTTGAGCATGTCGGTGTTGACCAGACCCTGGATGGAGTCGGCCAGGAGAGTCTCGTGGTTGACGGGCTTCATGGAAGACTCGGAAACTTCCAGCATGATGGACCAGTAGGGGCCCTCCTTGGCCTCGTCGCTGCTGGGCTTGGAGCCATCAGCCAGCTGGAGGGTAGGCAGCTTCTTGGAGGCATCGGGCTGGTTGTAGGGGGAGTAGTTGGAGAAGATGGTGGCACGGTAGAAGGGGCAGTTGTCCTCGGGGAAGTACAGCCAGCACTTGTCACCGATGCGCTCGGGACGAGAGCCACGAATACCAACACCAATGACGTGGGTGGAGGAGTAGAAGAGCTGCTTGGTCAGAGGCATCAGCTCCTTGTCGTCCATGGCCTCGGCCAGGAAGTCGACAGCCATGGTGGAGACCAGCTTGGAGTAACCAATGGTGGTGCCGTCGGCCAGGGTGACGGTCTTGTTGTTGGCGTTCACCTTGGAGACCTTGCCCTTGTCACCGAAGCGAGTCTTCTCCTTGGGGAGAGTGTTGGCAACGGCAATCCAGATACCACCGGTACCGTCGCGGGCGGGGAAACGGAAGGTAGCGTTGGGACCCCAGTTACCGGCGGTCTTGTTCAGGATGACGTTGGTGGTCACAGCCTTGAGGTTGGGGGCAGCGACACGCTCACCGAGCCAAGCGCATTGCATCTGAAAGGGAAAGAGGGCTCATTAGTCTGGGAACTTGAGCGCGGCGCGTGAGGCCAGAAGAAAAGAAATTCCATTGTAGTCGCTTACCTTGGTGGTGGGAACGGCCCAGACCTTGTAGTTGTAGGGACGCATGAAAAGGTCGGCAATACCAGTACCCATCATACGGACAATCCACTCGTCGAAGTTCTTGGGCTTGGTGTTGGCAACGCGAGCCTCCATGGCAGCATCGATCATGCCGTCAATGCACTTGACCTGCTCGGCCTTGGGCAGCATGGAGATGTTGTTCTGGAAGGGGTAGGGAACCCATTGCTCCTGGCAGCGAACGTAGGAGATACGCTCGTGAGTGTACCAGTCCTCTTCCTTGGGGAGGGCCTCGTCGATGCAGTCATCGAAGTACTTGTAGTGGGAGAAGATAACGTGGCCACCGACATCGTACAGCTGGAGAGAACAGAAGATTCCAGGTCAGTAATTGTTCGATATTGCGGAGCGCAAGCGGAGCTATGGCTCGGAGACGGGGAAGTAAACATACGAAGCCCTCAGGGGTCACATCAGTGGAAGCAAGACCACCGGGGATCTCGTTGGAGTCGATAATCAACCAAGAGGGGCCATCCTATTCAATTGGGTCAGTTGATCTGATTCTCGCGGTACCCCTCCATCCAACCCCTTATTTTTTTTTTCCGGGGTGAGGAGGGGGAAATCTTCACCGCCGAGTTCACGACGAGGAGAGAGAGAGAGGCGAGACTTACGATCTGGTTGAGACGCTTGGCCGCACCCAAACCAGTCGGGCCAGCACCAATGACGAGAACGTCAACAGTACTAGGTGAAGCAGTCAGTTTGGCGATGTTCAATGGGAGAGGCAAGAGTAGTCCTTACATGTCGGGGTGGGTCATCCTGCCTTGAAGGAGGTCCTGGAAGCTGGGCACGCGTTTAAAAGTTCGACGAGCGATGTTCAGCATAAGAGAAAGCAGTAGCAGCAGAGAGACTGCGAGAAACTGGCTGAAGAAGGGGAGAGAGGGAGGATGATAAAGGATGAGGATGGGTTGGAGAAGGAGGAAAGTGGGAGGACACGACAAGCAGTAGTCGTGTACCGTGGACCGCAGGCTGGTCTGTGGCCAGGACTCTTGTTGGTGTGGACTGTGGGCTGTGGGCGGTGGAGTACATCCAGAAGCCCGTCGTGTTTCCGCACAAAGTTAAGGGGCAGCCAATGAAGTGGCCCAGTTAAGGGGGCATGGAAACGGACCCGGTACTTTCCAGTGCTTCCAGCGGTGTCGAGAGTGGGGTGCCGTGCCTGTTTCAGGTTTACATTTTGGTGTCTCCAGAGCCTGGCCCTTTTTGGCTGGAGTACGGAGTACTACTACTCGAGGAATGAAGAGATAGAACCACACTGTACAATGTACCTGATACCCTTGATGCCGTACATGGAATAGAGACGAGACTATCGTTTTCAAGTGATTGATCAAATTACCTCGTTGACTCTATATCAACTGCTAGTTAACCACGATAGCCATATTGAAATCATCTCTACAAAACTATCTCCTCGGTAGGAACCAATAGCCTAATTCCCTTTCCTTTCTTTCTCTTATCACAGTCTATGAATGCAGCCAGTGCCCAGTCAAGCAAGCCCCCTCTGATAACGATCACATTGTCCAAGGAACCATCCCCAGTGGCCCAGGGGGCGCTGCCGTGAACGGTTAAGGGAGGCTGCGGCTATGGTCAACAGATCAGAACGCGTACGCTTTGCTCTGGAGACCCTGGGAGGCAGATTGGATTGTCGCCCCCTTTTCTTTTGATTCTTGGGTCAAATCCTCAAATGAAATGTTTTTACTTGATTGCCAAGTCTTGCTAGTGATCATCTCATTCGCCATCACAGCGCCACCTGCCAGACCCTGGTTTTTAAACTATCGAATCTATCACAAACCACGTAAGGCCGTTGGGTCTCATCTTCATAGAGGAGGGGGAACGAGCTTATCATGATCATTTTAATCCGTCGACCAAAGGAATTCCATCAGATTGTCATTGGTTATTTCCCCCAAGGTCTATGCGATCCTCTTCTACATCCGGACAAATTCACCCAGTCCCTTCGGCCTTGGCAGCACATTTCAGGGTCTCGGCACGAATCAGGAATGCTGTTATCAGCTTCCCATCTCGGAGAGTATTTCGATTCGCATATTGTTCAAGGGGCGACCTACTTTCTAGAGATTTTTTTTTTTTTTTTTTTTATTTTTTGGCTTGGGGTAGGCAAGGGGAGAGGAACCGAAGCAACGAGGAACGATTCCCGATCGGTTCTTCGACGGGCTAAAAGCGCCACCGATGTCGTTTGGCACGTTTGGGACTCGGGAGGACCGCTAAGCTCTGGTCTGAGAAATTGGTGTCCGTCAGTGGATGTGACATAATGACTAGTAATATCGGATGTCGCCTCTTGATCGTAGACTACTACTTTCATGACCTGGATGTACTTCGTACGGAAGGATGCTGATATACTGAAAGGAGTGTCGGGTGACCTATAACAACACGGCAAATACAGAGAAGTAGTTTAGTTAGACTCCTCCGAGTGTTACAGCTTGCGTAACCGATGTGCATGGATCATAACGAAAAGCCCCGACACAGGTTTTCTTTTTTTTTTTCTGTTTCAATTTTCAATGTACATCTCTTTCCATCTGCAGACGCGATCCCTGAACCCTTCGCAGACCAGCATCCGTAGGACGATCGTCCAGCGGTCTCCGATAGATCAGGGTACTGGTACTGAGCAGCAGCACGGCGTGTGCGCAGGCGAAAAAGGGGTCCACTGATGGACCGTCCGTCCCTACCAAAGAAGGGAAGACTGACGATGATCCTCTCTGTAAAGAACCAGGCTCTGATCTCATTGATCGACAAGTTACCCGAGAAGTTCTTGAGCCAGCAATAATGGTTGGCCCCTCAATCATCCTTGGAGCCATGGCCCCCAGTCTGTTGGATCTCCTCCATACGGAGGACGGACAACCGGGTTGGTACTTGGTGTACGGAGTACAACCACTCGTATCCGGCGGAGAAGGATTTCATTATGGATGGCTGCAGGGGCCTATGCCATAGGCCCTATGGCATCTGGCAATGAAAAAGTCAAAAAAGCTTCTTTTCATGGTGAGGGCCTGAGAGTGAGATGGGGGGGGGGGGGGGGCAAATAGAGATTTGGAACTCTCCACTTATCGGCCCTCCCCTCGTTCCCCGGGCCTTACCAGGCACCGTTTCGTTGCTTCTTCTTAGCCCCCGTTGGTCCTGTTGGTCCTGTTGGCTCTTTGGTTTTTCTTTTTCTTCTTTTCCCCCTGGTGGTGGAGCCCAGTCCCTGGATGGGATTGGGGGGGGGGCAATGGCGTCAGACACAGCCTCCCAAGGCGATCGCCGCATTCTCCACCCGTAAGGGACCAGGGCAAATGCAAATGGCTATGAGCCTCTGAGGGTCACTGAAGTTACTGAACGCGGGCCCGGTGGGTCGGGGCTAAGAGCTGCTTGCGTAATGCTTGCCCTCTTGTCAAACCTTTGGACCGTCAATGTAATTTGGATCAGCAGTGTTTTGCCTGGCCGAGGACAGTCGTGGTCTCTCTATCTCAAACCAATGCGGCGTGACAGAGGGACAGACGGTTACATTTGTTTGTGGTTCTGGATGTGCCTGTATTGAAGGTCTTATCTTGAATCACCGCATTGGGGGATGGGGGGCATCCATGAAGCGGTAGTTACTCGGCTGTCCTTGTCACAAAAATGCCAATCTAAGAATAGCGTGAACAATTCCAGCAAGCAATAATAATAATATGGAAATCTCACAATAACAATAATTTGAGAAAATAAGGACAATACAACTGTTGTAACTTGTGAGCCAGACCAGAGAGGAGTCGAGGACGGGTGTCAGTGGAGCGTGGGTAAAGTTGGCGATGCTGATTGGCCAATGTCCGAAAAGCAGTTGCCACGAGTCGTCTGCGTTTTGCGTATGTGCCGTACTGGTTTGGTCATTACCGTATTAGTGGGTATGATTCTTTCGTGATACCTATTCCAAAGTGCCCCGATAAAGTCCAGGTGGCCTTTGCAATCACGGTCACCGTTCGTACCTGACGAGCCTCGTCAACACTGCAGCTCCCGTTTTGGTTTCAACTCTGTTTGCAGCGGAGACTCCAACGGAGTCCAAGCGGAGCCTTTCTACGGAAGTACGGAGTGTTATTTTACAACTAAACAGTGCCCTCTCATTTTACTTCATTTCCCCAAGGTCCAGCCCTTCCTTCCAGCTTTCTCTCGCCTCGCCTGGAAAGCAAATCTTTGGTGCCGAAACTTTACTGCTAACCAGTGGTTCTCTCCCCCAAAATTTACAGTACGTACTCCATTCCATCCCTTCTCCTACTACCGCTGCTGTTCCATCATCATTTCTTCATCCTCCTCCCCCCACGCTCCTTAGAGAACCTTTTTGTGTTGGCGCATTCTTTTCCTTGTCTCTCTTTTTTTGGGTCCAACTCCAATCACACTCTCGTTAACCACTCCCCTCCAGTGTCCCTTATCGCCTTTTAATCTCTCCCGTTCTCTACCCCTCGTGGCTTCCTCCGCGTTTAGCCAAGGAAGCCTGACCCGGCCCCGGCCCTTTGAATTTCGACAGTTTCTCTCCGATCAAACTCGAGCATTCACCATGAGTTCCGACGGCGAGAAAGTCCGCGCCTCTGGCGAGACTCCCCGCGAGACTCTGCCCACCGTTAACCCGGCGGCTGAGAAGCAGGAGGCTCCCAAGGCCGCGTTCCACCCCGCTGTCTACGTGAGGTGAGATTTTGCATGCCCGTTCTCCGAAGACATCCCGCAATGCAGAGAATGGAGACACCATGGAGAAGACGAGACCGAGGCTAATCCTGCAATTCGCAGTGTCTGGATCACTCTCAGTTCCTCCGTTATCCTCTTCAACAAGCACCTCCTCGACTACGCCAACTTTCGTAAGTCCCCCGAGTCCTCCTCACGCGACCATTTGATCTGCGGCTCTGACCATTCTGCTGTCTCTTTACAGGCTTCCCCATCGTTCTCACAACATGGCACTTGACCTTTGCGACCATCATGACCCAGATTCTGGCCCGCTGCACCACCGTCCTGGACGGCCGCAAGTCCGTCAAGATGACTGGCCGTGTCTACCTCCGCGCAATTGTCCCCATTGGTCTTATGTTCAGTCTGAGTTTGATTTGCGGTAACATGACATATCTGTACCTGAGCGTTGCCTTTATCCAGATGCTGAAGGTATGTGTTTTCTGAGCTGGCATTCTTGAAGTATAACAAGTTCTGGGGCTAATTGCGGATTGACTCTGCTGGTATAGGCTACCACTCCCGTTGCTGTCCTGCTCGCTACCTGGGGCATGGGCATGGCCCCCGTCAACTACAAGACCCTCGGAAACGTCTCCATCATTGTCCTCGGTGTCATCATTGCCTCCTTTGGTGAGATCAAGTTCGTCCTGGTCGGTTTCTTGTTCCAGCTGGGTGGTATCGTTTTCGAGGCCACTCGCCTGGTCATGGTCCAGCGTCTGCTCAGCTCCGCCGAGTACAAGATGGACCCCATGGTGTCCCTGTACTACTTTGCCCCCATCTGTGCCGTCATGAACGGTCTCGTTGCTCTCTTCCTGGAGTTCCCCCGCCTGACCATGGACCACATCTATGGCGTTGGCATTTGGGTCCTGCTGGCCAACGCCATGGTGGCCTTCCTCCTGAACGTTTCCGTCGTGTTCCTGATCGGCAAGACCTCCTCCCTGGTCATGACCCTCTGCGGTGTCCTCAAGGATATCCTGCTGGTGGCTGCTTCCATGTTCATCTGGAGCACCCCCGTCACTGGCCTGCAGTTCTTCGGTTACTCCCTGGCGCTTGTCGGTCTGGTCTACTACAAGCTCGGTGGTGACAAGATCCGTGAGTACACTGGCCAGGCCAACCGTGCCTGGTCCGAGTATGGCAACACTCACCCCGCCCAGCGCAAGTTCATCATCTTCGGCGCTGCCGCTCTCATCTTCTTCCTCTTCGTGGGCTCTATGGCTCCCAGCTACGCTCCCGGCCAGGTCGACCGCGTCAAGGGCATGCTGGGCGGTGCCGCCTCTGGCAATGCTTAAATGCTTGACCTGCCCCAATCATTCCTTCGGAGTGATGTCACTCCATATCTGCTGAAATGCCTTCAGGGCTGATCTCCAGAGGTATTGAATGACGGGTGAAGTGGTTGGCGTGTTGGAGTTGTTTGAATCGAGGCTAGGATGTGGGAGTTTAGGGCGTATTGCGCCACCACTGTTACAAAAAAGGGAGAGAGAGCATAGGTGCATCTAGAAACTTCTTGTCATTTTGATCCTCCACTTCTTGTGTTTTCTTCTTTCTTGACACCCCTTTTTGCTCGGGAGCTGGCTTCGGCGGCATGCAGGAAATGCAGCCGTTGACCAGTTTCCCATCCCGGAGACTCGCGTGATGGAAAACGGAGATCGCTGGGCGTTTTTTTTTCCCTTTGCGTTATTTCCTCGACCGCATTCCCGCTATGTATACAGTGACTAGGGACGGGTGTTTGCTGGCGGTGTACTATTCGTGTTCTTTGTTTCTTTTCCTCATTGCTCTCTCTCTACCTGTTTCCTTTCAATTTTTTTCGATGAACCAATATTGATTTGAATGTTCGACCTTGCACGAGCTCTGGTGTCGGTTTTGCTTTGGACTTGACTCGTTCCGGGGTTGTTGTTTTTTTTCTTCCTTTCTCGCTGTCTTCATAGTTTGACAATAGACTTTTTTTTCTGAAGGTTGCTTTGATGTTGTATTCCGTGTGGGTGGTTTTTGCGTTAGGAGGCATTTTGGGTTGAGTTGGGACGATATGATTGGTAGCCCTGGGGTGATAGGGCGAGAGGGCGAGGTCTACGGGCACTGAGGGTGGTGGTGGTGGATTACCCGACATACTACGTCGATTATTACCCAGGTAGACTACATGGCTGACGAGGTGACGGGGGCCAAAGGGCGAGAGAGAACCTGCGGACCGGCCGATGGCAGGCTGGCAGCACCGGCAGCACCAGCAGCACCAGCTTGCACCCAGCAACGCTCGTGAAATGACTTGAAATGACTGGCAGGAACCGTGACTGGCGACGGGGCTGGGCCATGCTGGGTTGACTGGGCAAGGCTAATGATTGGCCAATTGCTTGCAGCGGAGCCCCACTGGCCGCAGCCAAACGACGTCGACCAGTGCTCGGGGCTCCACCCGTATGGTTTTGGTATGGTCATGGCTGATCGGAACTATTCTACATGCCCATGTACGGTGGTTTCGTACTGTTCCCTCCGCATTGCGGATCCCCCCCTCCGATCGCCTCAGATCGTCTTTTGCGCTCTTCTTCTCTTCTCTTTCTTCCTCTCTTCTTTCTTCCCTTCCTCTCTGCCTTTTTGACGGGACTCGCCTACTACTACTTTCTTGCCAATCATCGTCCCCCCTCTCCCTCTTCTGTCCTACCGCCATTTGGACTCTTCTTTTTCTTCTTATATCCCACCTACCTTTCCCTTCTATACTCCTACGCTTGCTATTCCTCTCTCCTCTCTCCTCCATCCCACAACCTGCACGCTCTTAGCTCGTGATCTATATACTAGGTGGTTGAAGCTTATGGTGTGTTGCTCACTTAACCCTACAGTACAGTGCCTCTCGTCTAGGACATCGCCCAGTCCTTCATCATGTGTCCTATGATCCTCAATCGCCTGTCCGATGGTCCCGCTATGGTCCTCTCTCCTTCCCAGGAAAACGCCTTCGGCCAGCTCCCCTCCCAGTCCCTGCTGGATACCCCGGGCAGCTTCAACACCTACCCGGGGAACTTCAACTCCACATTCCCGGCCAACAGCTTTGCCCAGCCAGCCGTGAACGCCAGTGTCTCTGCTGCTTCCGCTCCGCCTAAGCCATCTCGCAAGAGGTCGCGTGACGAGGCTGCCTCTGATGACGCCCTCACCGTCAATGCGCCGCCGCAGGCGCAGCCTGCTCCTGCTCCCAAGGAGGAGCCTATCTATGGCGAAGGAATGGTTTTGCTGAATCCGCAGACGGGCCTGGCCGTCTCTGCCGAGAGCCAAACGGGCACTTGGTATGAAGAAAAAACCGAGTCGCAGCAAGCCAAGGCCGCCCCAATCTCGTCGCGATCCTTTGCGCTCCAGTCAGATGGTGCCGATATCAGTCGCAAGGCCCAGCGGCTTGATACCTCTGCACCTGGTCTGGATGATATTGCTCTCGCCTCAATGCACCAGCGCCTGAACGGCTCCGACATGGCCGACCAGCACCGCACCGCCCCGTCCACGCCCCCAGCCGAACCACTCATCGACGATGCCACTCGTCTTCTGGGCATCAGCTGGCAGCGCATTGACACCGACGACGATATGGCCCCTGCTGTCCGTGGTTGGACCAAATATATCGACAACCAGTACGCCGCCTATCTACACCACTCAAAGATGCTCATGAAGAGCCGCGCTCTGAATGCCTATCTTGTCGCCGCCACGCCTGTCTCTGCTTTCTCACTGGCTTTCTACCTCTTCAATGAAGACCTCACTCAAGGTCAGCTCGTGGCCTCTTCGTGGGAAGCATGCCTGCATAACCTCCGCTCTACTCCTCCCATCTTTGAAGGAGCCGCTCCTCTCGCTGCTGCCAGCCGCCCGCAACCCACCGCCAATGCCTTCACTACCGCCGCCGAATCTGGCGTACCTCTCTTGCAGCAGGCTATCTCCAACCACTCGCACTCGCCGACCTGCGGCATGGACGCGGGAGCGGGACTGAACGGAGGCGTTGAAATGGGAATGGAAATTGACTCCTAAGCGCTAAAACCCGATCATATCCTCGCCCAAAAGTCTCAATCAATTCATCGAACTTGCGCAGCACCGGACCGCCGACCTTCAACCGGAATTCTTTTTCCTCGATGCCGCCGCCCGATCGATTCGCTTGCTCGCCGCTTCGTGCTTCTCACTTCGCGCTTCTTCTGATTCTTCTTGATTACTGGATTTCTAGTCTTTTCTTTTGCTTTCCACGCCCGCGCCTAACTGACCCAGTTCGGCAATCCGGCTCAAAACTCGCCCCAGGAGGGTGAGTGGGTATGGTGTTTACTGGTTTCCTAATTTTTTTTCCTTTTCCTTTTGGTGGGGATTTTGGCTCTGGCGTCGTAATCGTCTTTTGGGGGTTGCCCTGCATGTTTTCCTATATCTATTTCCTTCTTGGCTTTGGTGTCTTATCTATTTATTTATCATTATAACAATATTACGACGCAAATGAAGCAAGAGAAATTCAGACTTGAGATTTGAGATGAGATGTCAGAGGGCCCCCTCTGGGTCGTCTGTAGAGGTAGGTCCTACCTACCTACCTACCTAAGATAACCCCGACTCGCAACGTTGTTGACAGTGATGGAACCCGACTTGACCGTTCCAACTTCATCAACAATTTCTTGTGGGCTGTATATAGTCCTGTAGATAGCCGAAAGCCAGTACTATCTAGCAAAAGTAGTGTGGCAAACTGCGTAGAAATGGGTGCGAACGGGACTTGAGGAAGTTTGAAGGTTCGGCTTAGTCGGCCGAGATGTATTTCAGACACAAAGGTGTGTCCAAGGTTGTCAACAGTAAACTCGGCGACCGTCTTTCCATCGTGATGAAAAAGACCCTCCTTTACCAGTATCCTCGTCCAGTCTAGATTTCTTCCTTGTTATGATCTTCCCGCACCTCGACTGGACCGGTACTCCCACTCTCCTTCCCAGCATCAACTCCATCTCCATCTCCGCCATCGCCACTGGCATTACCATGCGCGCGCAATGATGGATGTCTTGCGCGATCGGTGAAGAGGAAATCGATCTCCTCGAGGGTGAGATTTGCTGTTTCGGGGTAGAAGAAGTAGACGATCTACAGGCATAGGTAGAACAGGGTTAGTATTGTGCTCGATGGGGGAACCAGATACTAAGATTGTGAGGCAACCTTAGACTTGAGACTAACCGGGACAAAAGCCAGATTCAAACACATAAAAATGAGATATCCCTTCCAGGCGAGATTCTCAATTAGTGTTGGGGTGATCATGACGACGAAGAAATTCCATAGCCAGTTTGCGGAGATGCCGATGGCTTGGCTGGTAGGTAGGTAGTGATAGTGATGTTAGTAGGGCTTTTCATCTATGCATGATCTTAGGGCAAGGGATAAGAGGTTTCATGGGTGGCTACGTACCCTTTTGCCCGCACATGCAGTGGCAGGATCTCCGGTCCATAGACCCATGGGATACAGTTGACCGAGGCCCCGAAGATGAGCATGAAGAGGAAGAAGAAGGCGACTGAGGCTGAGGCTGTTGGTTTTTCGATGGATGTTCCTGGAGATTGTGTTAGTCAGGAGGTTCTTTAACAATGAAAGGAAAGAGTACGTGGCTGGTTATATACCCTTGAATGAAAGCAAAATGGCAATCATCATCATGGATATGAAGAGACCGAAAGATCCCCACATCATGGGTTGGCGACGACCGTATCGGTCGGAGAAGAATGTTGGATAGAAGGAGCCTGGTTAAGCTGTCAGCAACAAGGATCTAAGATTAATGCCGACCATGAAGAAAACGTACCGATGACAAACATGATCTGAATTACTCCTCCCAACAAGAGACTCAATTTCCGGTCTAGACCAACATTGTACTGCAAGACCGAGGTCACATAGTACTATTGCTGGAAGTTAGAACCTAAAAGACCTATAACTGCGGAGAGGCACCACTTACTACTACCAGATTGATCCCACCCATCTGATTCATGAATTGAATCCCATAAGCCAACAACACCCGCTTCCCCGTCTGAACCTCATCTCGCTTGAGGATCTGCGACCACTGATATTCACCATGCAGAGTCTCCAATTCAATTGCTTCCAGGATACCCTCCGACTCTGACACAACCTTTGGATCATCGGGCTGCATGTTATACACATCACATAAAACCTGCACCGCCTCATCGGGCCGGTTATGTCGGTATAACCAGCGAGGACTCTCAGGCAGACTAGACACCATCACACATCACACTCCAATCAGAAATGCATCCTCCAAGTACCAGATAATTGAGAGAATAGGGACTCACCCAAAAACCAACAAAATCACCAAAATAGCAAAAATCATCTGACAAGCAATCGGAAGACGCCAATTGATCGCGCCGGGGACATACGACATCCCATAATCGAACCAGTATGCAATCACGATCCCGACACCAACAAACAACGGCTCACTACTCACATACTTCCCTCGTTTCTTGGCTTCGCAGAGCTCAGACTGATATACCGGAACGGTGGTCGTCTCGATGCCCGTGCCGATCCCTGTGATGAAGCGGGCTACTAGGAGCTGTGCTCGGGAGAAGGCTGTTGTTTGGAGGGTTGCGCCGATCTGTGAGATGGTTGGTACATTTGTCTAGGGTTGTTAACATTTCCAAGGTTCGTGAAGACCTACGATAATCCACACCATTGCAAACCACATCGATTTTCGTGGGCCGAGTCGATCGCCTGTCACGAAGGAGACGATGGTACCGCAGAAACAGCCCAGGTTGTATATTGACACGATGATTCCGAGGATCCCTGCGCTGGGGTGGTGTACGATTTCGAGGAAATCGTCATTGCCTACGATTCCTGAGAATACTCCCTGGTCGTATCCTTGAATGCAGCATATCATTGTTAGCTACCATGGATGGAGATATACGGGCAGCGACCTCCGAACTCCACCGTTCATATATCAGGGTGAAGAGGAGCGGGAAACATACCAAAGAGAATAAACGCTAATTGGCACGTAAACATAATCGCCATTCTGAGCGGCTGCCCACGGCCGTAAATATTGAGCTTGACCATCACGAGGCAAGGTGTAGAAGGAGATGTAGATTCCAGTATTCTTGCTCTTGTTCAAATCAAATAAACCAAGCATGCAAAAAGGCACATAAACTTGCTCGCATTACTTTAATTCTCTAGTTTCCCCGCCCACAAGGAACCCCCACCCTTTTATCAGACGCTTTGGAGTACCTAGGAAATACAGGACCTGGGATACTACCTTTACCCCGTACAACCGAGCCAGTCAGTTCCCGGCTCGACCAATCCCCTTGCATGGCGTGAGGGTGTCCCACGAGCCTATTCTCCGGATTCAGCATTCCAGAGCGCCGGCTTTGTCTTGGATTCGACTAGAGAGAGGGGGAATCGCGGAGTTTGGCCGGAGAGTGATCGGTAAGGGTATATTTAAGCACCGTTCGTTGTAGGTAAAAGGGTTGCTGTGTGAGGTGCTAGCGGGTAAACGGGACAAAGAAAGGGAATTATGTCGGAGATCTTGCGTTAGACCGGAAGTTTGGGGAGGTTTCCATCAATACTATTTTCATAACTATACTTCTTTTCTGTACACAGTCGAGCAAGGGCGCTGCTGGGTGATATAGAAGGAAACTAGTTTAACAATCATCAAAACCATCATCCTCGGTTCTTGATGCATTTTGCGGGGCCACACAATCTGGGGAAGACAATCCACCCTGGAGAAGCTTGTGTGCCCCCCGCATCTTACGATCGGGGAGGAAGCTGATTGTCTCATGGTCTCGGTTAAACTAAGTTAAGGATCTGCAGGCGCATGCATGTTTTTGGTAAGTAGTTGCTACGCAATGGGCGGTTCTGATTGCCGCATTTGATGAGGAGTTGGGGAAGTTGGGGACGAGTAGGTAAGACTAGAACCTAGGTTTGGTGATGGGCTCGAGGGCATGATGTTGATGAAGGAACGTAGATTTTGATGGGTACGAAGCATACAGGACCTACGACAGAGCGTTACTGGGATCAAGAGGATGAAGCTATTTCTTGATTCTGAATTATTTTTCTTTATTCTTCTATGCCAAGCCGGTTCTCGCTTTTGCTATTGTACACGGCATCATCTCTAGCTATCAGAGCGATAAAAACCCTGGGCGCTTCTATAGAAAACACGCTGTAGAGCTCAGTGTTAAGCGAACGATCGTCTTAATCATAGTCGTAATCGCTGCCCGCATCATAATAGTCGTCCTGGTAATCATTGTGGTAGTCTCCCGCGAACGCGTCGTCAACATGGTCATCCTCGACATCTTCCTCGTCCTCTTCCATGTCATCGAGATCGGGGCCTGTAGGCTCCTCATCATTTGCGGGGACAAGCGGAGCCGTCGCTGGAGGTGTCGGCACAGCGGACACCGAAGGAGCGGTGGGAGGTGGAGTGGGCTGGTGAGCACCGAATATCACGGGCTTGCTGGGAACACCCGAAGCGGCTCGCGAAGACGCCCGGGCTGTACGACGGGATCGTGCCGGCTCGGGTTGGACGCTCACGCTGCGGCGTGAAACAACGCTCTGGCTGCGACTGCGACTGTCGCTTCGGCTCAGAGATTCCACCTTTGCATTTGCATCGCCCGAGGCGTCTTGGTCGTACAGGTTGTCAAGGAGGGAGTAGTTGATCTTCTTGCTGTATCCACGCTTCTCCAACATTCGTCGTGTGGCCTCCGCGGGAGTTGAAGCGCGAGAGCTGCGGCCATCCTCACCATCGCCTTCGAGGTAGGTCACATCACCAAGACGACCCTTCCGGCGCTTTCGAGGCTTGGATGTAGATGGACCGGCAGTCGCTTCGGCAAGTGCACGCTTCAGGGCCTTGGCCTGCTGGGTGCGAAGATATTCCTTATTCTCGTGGACCCAGATATGCTCTTTGAGTTCGATTTCGTCGCTGGAGAGCAAGCAGTTGACAACCTCGGGATCGTCCGCAAACTCGGCCTCGTCGATATCGACGCTATCAGAAACGAGGCTGACCGGCTTTGGCTCGATGATACTCTCGACTAGGTCCGAACCCTTGGCCAGCATGGTCTGGATCTCTTCTTCGAGTGCATCCTCCGATGCAATTTGATCTGCAGAAGGAGCGGGATAGGATGGGCGTCGAGAGCCCTTGATCTTCACGTCCTTGAGGCCAGCCTTTTCCTTCTCAGCATCCTCAACGACCTCGTTCACAGCCTTGGTGACAGACCCTCGTCGTTGAGGATTATCCATCAAGGCGGGGTCGATGGGAAGATTTGGAATGGCAAAACCGTCGGCATCAAATCGTGGTGGCTGGGTTGATTCCGTATCACTCTCCACAGAATCATCCTCAATTTCTGCTGCGGTCTCTGGGTGTTTGGTTGTAGCGCGAATTGACTTTTTGCCCTCTCGACCTCGAGTAAAGGAAGGGGGATCGTGCGAATTTTCCAGTTGCACGGAGCGGAATTGGTCCACAGTAAGCTCGCCGCTCTCCGTCGAGCCAAACTCGTATAGACGTTGGCTGATGGTGACCTCAGTGACCTTGACGACATAGACCACCTCACGGATAGTTCGGCGGAAATTGTTCATCCGAGCTGCCAGAATCAACGCCGCGCCACAGAGACCAGCGGGACGTCGACCGGTTGACATCCAATCACGGTTCATTCGCTGAATGATACGGACAGCCTCGCCGGCGACTTGCATCGTGGCCTGCCCAAACTCCAGTTGCTTGGCGAATCGGTAGATCAAGCTTTCCGGGTCGATAGGGTTCATGAGAAAGACGTTGCCGCCCAGCCGAAGTTCGTCGAGAAGGGCTTTGTATGTGCGACCAAGTTTGAAAACATTGACCATCAACGCATCTGCAAAGTCGATCAACATTGCCGTATTACCATCCTGACGACGGCAAGCGATGTAGAGGGCAACACCGGCGACGTTCTTGGTGCGTCGACCCTGAATGAAGTTGAGGCCAACCGCGAGCTTGAAAACCTGACCAGCAGCTTTCACGGCACTCTCAGGGGTGTGTAGAGTCCGGGCCAGTTGATTGATGTATCGGTTGCCGTGCTGTTCAGTCATCTCCCGGGCTTCCATACCACCACCCCGGTTGTAACCTGGTCCGAAGCTCCGGACATGGGTCTGGTCTGATCCGACGAAAGATCCTTGTACGACTGCGGCGCCAGATGATGTCTCGCCAAATGTCACCTCGGACACAATATTGGATTCGCTGATAACAGTACCACACCCAGAGCAAACCTTTTGACCTTCATCCTCGACAATGTGTGGGGCAGGGCACCCCGGGTTGGGACAGCTTTGAGTCTTCGGGTGTGTTTTAGGGCGTGCAGGTTGAGGGCGCCCAATCGGTTGTGGGCGTTTGATCGGGGTCGAACTTGGGGGCTTTAGACTAGCCAGGCGTCCAACAGGAGGCCGTGGACCACGAGGGGTCACGGAAATGCTGGCAGACCGGGACGACATGGCTGCGGGTAGGAGGGGTATGTATGCAGATAAGATGTAATAGCGGTCGGGACGAACTGCAATTATCCTCGGGACCTCTCTGGTGATCGAAGGTCCTTCAAGTAAAGCGTAGATCGGAAGATGCCTGTAGGGTCGTGGGGCTCGTGCTTGCGGTAAAGATGAGAAGTAAGGGAGTGAGGTCTAGAATGGAAGATCTGACGAATATGAAGATGAGGGAGAGGTCAGCCTGCTTGCCAACCAAGCGCTGCAGCGCTGTGTTGGTCTGCAATGCTCACGAAGCCTCAAGTCGCGCGACACGAAACTAGATACGCGTGTCGGGGATAGAAAAGTAAAAAAGATAAGTGATAAGGGCAAAGGGACGTGTGAGGTGGGGAGGCTGGCGACACGATGAAGTTTTTGCGAGTGGACGTCACCCGTGGCTCAGTGGTGGAATCACGTGTGTTGCCACATTCAGTTGGCGGGCGCGCGTTCGACTCGTTCAGCTGGCAGATGTTGAATGTGTGAGAATCAGCAGCTCCCACAGTTGGTGAGCAGGAAGAAATGGGGAAGACTAGGATCTGAGAATGGAAGAGAAATAAGAACAGAAAGAAAGTTCATTTTGAGATATGATCCATCTGTTTGCCCTGGAGTTAGTTCTGCGCCTCTTCGAGCTTCTGAGGGCAGTTTCCAGAGGGTGTACCACGTGACCCGGATTGAGTCAAGTGAGAGAGGTCACTAGTCCTAAAAAGGACATATTGATTCCCACGGAATCGGTGTTGCCTGAGTGCCTGAACAAAGTGGCAACAGATGGGGGATTCAGGCACCAAGGCCACTAGGCATCCCCTCGAGTTCCACGCCCTGCCACGAGCTCGTTATGCTCACGCTGCAGCTCGGAATCATGAAGGGTGGTTGACTTTACAATATATTGGTTTTCGGAGCTAGACCTCCATACTTGGTGGCTGTTAATCCCGAACTATGGAGTCACATACCTGCACGAGGGTCATGGCACTCGATGGTTGGAATGTTACTGGGTTGAGGCATTTGTGCGTAGGCACAAATGTCGCATCTACCGTCTTTCGCGTCTCGTCTACTCGATTCCATTCGAATTTTTCTTTGCTTTTTGCTTATGAACTCCCCAGCTGACAATTCCATTCATACTTTTCATGACTCTTTTTCCCTTTATGATGCAATTGACCGTGTCGCGGTTGCTGTTTTCTTAAGTGGCAACTCATTAATATACCTGCCCGCTACCCGCGCAGTATCTCTGGTGTTGGAATACTTGAGAAAAAACATCTTATACTCCGTGTGTTTTGCAATACACCTGAAGACTATCATTACGTCCTGCGCACCTATTATTATCACTCTCACTGAAACTCACGGAAAAGGACTTCGCGACCATTGTCGACTTGTCTTTCATTTTTGGGTCCTGGTGCCCGCTGTCTGTGCGATCGATAGCCAAATTTTTTGTGGATCATGTCTTCCGAACGAGAACTTCCTTATACTCCTCCACAATCGCATGCCCCAAAGATTCAGCAGGATTCCCCGTCTCCAACGACCATGAGGAGAAGTCTCTTCTGGGTGAGCAATATTCACTGCGCTTCGTGCGTGGCCTATGTCACCGAGGTCCTCTCTGAGATCCCCACGGTCCAAGATATCGATGTGTCGATCTTGACACATGAAGTGCGCGTATCTCATGGGGTATCTGTGCAGCCCGCAGACTTGGTTGCTGCTCTCATTCAGGCCGCCTTCGAGGTTTATCATGTCACAACCTATGATGAACGGGGAGCCATCGTTTCCGAGCTCGATACCACCTCGTGGAATCATCGTGGCTCGGCCCTTTTCTCGCCTCGCGCCTCTTATTCTAGCCTCTCGTCTAACATTAAAGAAAGACTACACAATAGTCGAGAGAAACGACACATTGCCAACTGTGATGCCTGCAAGAAAGAAGAAGCTCAGCAACACTCTCGCGACTCGACTCAAAGTGAAATTGGCACTCTCAATGAAAAGTCTCCACGGGCCTCCGTCTGGAAAGAAATCGACAACGATGGACAGGCCCAATGTACGGCGGACTTGGAACAAACATCAACAAGTGCAATCTCTCATACGCCATCGTCAGCTGCGACCTCAGAAACCCGTGTGGAACGCTCTGGGGATGTCTCCATATCAATTCCTCCTGAAATCACCGAAACAGCTCAATCAACACCAGCTACGACGAGTGAACAGTTTGCCGCGCAGATCAGCATCGCTGGCATGAGTTGTGCCTCGTGTGTCAATAGTGTTACTGCTGCTGTTCAAGACCTTGAATGTGTTAAAGAGATTGCCGTCAACCTGCTCACCAACAGCGCGGCTCTCGTATACACAGGACCCCAAGAAAACATTAAAATTATCATTGAACAAATTGAGGACATTGGGTTTGAAGCCTTCCTCGATGAAGTTAATCTAGTCCCCAAGTTCTCGAGCCCTCACACGGCCTCGTCAACCTATGTCACCGAGATTGCCATCACAGGCATGACTTGTGGCTCCTGCGTAGGCGCAGTCACTCGAGGTTTGGAAGAACTACCTTTCATTCGAGATGTCTCTGTCAATCTGCTGTCTCATAGCGGAAAGATTGAGTTTGAAGAAAGAGAGAATCTGGATAAGATCGTGGAGAAAATTGAGGACATGGGGTACGATGCTGCAGTTAACAGTGTCGATGCCGTGTCTCCAGCAAAGGATGTGTCCAACACCGTCCAAATGAGAACGATTTCGATCCTTGTTAATGGCATGTTCTGTCACCACTGCCCCGAGAAGGTCCTGGCCTCCTTGGAGTTGCTTCACAATGTCACCGTGGACGAGATCCCTACCGAGAAAAAGCCCATCGTCAGAGTCACGTATACACCTGCACCGCCTACTTTGACTGTCCGTTCAATCCTTACGGCCATCAACGAGGCCAACGGTGTATTCAATGCTAGTATCTACCACCCACCTACCATTGAAGACCGCTCCCGAGCAATGCAGCTCCATGAAAGACGCAGACTACTTACTCGCCTGCTATTTGTCTTTGCTGTTGCAATTCCGACCTTCCTCATTGGAATCGTTTTCATGTCGCTCGTCCCCTCCCAGAATTCGACACGAATGTACCTGGAGCAGACAATCTGGTCTGGCAGCGTCACTCGCATCGAATGGGCACTGTTTATCATGTCAACGCCCGTCATGTTCTACGGCACCGATGTTTTCCATACACGCGCGCTCAAGGAAATCCACGCTTTATGGCGTCCAGGAAGCCGGGTCCCAATCTTGCGGAGATTCTATCGCTTTGGCAGCATGAACCTTCTAATCTCGGCGGGTACAGCAGTTGCCTACTTGGCTTCACTGGCTGTGCTTATTGTTGACGCGGTGGTTGGGACCAAAAGTAGTGCTCATAGTACCACTTACTTTGACTCTGTGGTCTTTCTGACACTGTTTATTCTCGCTGGTCGTTTCTTGGAGGCATACAGCAAAGCCCGCACTGGCGATGCCGTTTCATCCCTGGGTAATCTTCGGCCAACGGATGCGTTATTGGTCGAGAGTCAGCCCGCCGATACCGGTGTTTCTGGAGGCCTTGGATCAGACCAAATGACCCGAATTGGCGTTGATCTCCTGGAGGTTGGCGACATGGTCCGCATTCCCCACGGTGCGTCTCCGCCTGCCGATGGCCTGGTGGTTGGAGAAGGTTCATTCCAGTTTGACGAGAGTTCGCTCACAGGGGAGTCTCGACCTGTCAAGAAAACCGTCGGAGATCAGGTCTTCACTGGCTCAGTCAACGTGGGCCAGCCTGTGCAGATTCGGATCACCGAGCTTGGCGGGTCATCCATGCTCGACCGAATCATTGCCGTGGTTCGCGAGGGCCAGAGCAAACGCGCTCCCTTGGAAAGAGTTGCAGATCTGCTCACCTCCCATTTTGTCCCTGTCATTACCTTGATTGCTATTCTTACTTTTGTCATCTGGCTCACCCTTGGTCACTCGGGTGTCCTCCCCATCGACTACCTCGACATTGCTCGCGGTGGCTGGACGTTCTGGAGCTTGGAATTTGCCATTGCCGTATTCGTCGTCGCTTGCCCCTGCGGACTGGCACTCGCCGCACCGACTGCACTCTTCGTGGGTGGCGGTCTTGCGGCGAAGCATGGTATCCTAGTGAAAGGTGGCGGTGAAGCCTTCCAAGAGGCCAGTCGCCTCGATGCCATCGTGTTCGACAAGACCGGCACTCTGACCGAAGGTGGAAGCCTCAAAGTCACCGAGCACGAGGTCCTCACGAAAGATCAGGACCTGCTGAAAGTTGCGTGGACGCTTGCGCGAAAGCTGGAAGAGAGCAGCAACCATCCAATTGCCCAGGCAATCTCGACTTTCTGCCAATCGCAGCCTATGGTCAATGTTCTGTCATCTGATATTCAAGAAATCTCGGGCCAGGGAATGAAGGGTACCTTCACAGTGACTGCTGAGAATTCTGGAAGCGGCGAACAGTATGAAGCTGCAATTGGCAATGAGCGCCTTCTTCATAGCGTCCTCCCTGCCGATAGCGATACATACTTCGTCTCCAATCTGCTCTCAAAGTTTCAATCGGGCGGCAAATCCACTGCCATTCTATCCTTGCGTCGCCGCTCTTCCGAACAATCACCGTTTGTCCCTGCCATCGTCTTTGCGACATCGGACACAATTCGGCCGGAGGCGGTTGACGTGATCTCTCAGCTCAACAAGCGACACGTTGAAGTTTTCATGTGTACGGGCGACAACCAGACAACCGCACACGCAGTCGCTGAAATGCTGGGCATCCCTTGTTCGAACGTCATGGCCAACGTATTGCCCGCAGAGAAGGCTAGCTTTGTACGGCAAGTCCAAGACGGCTCAGTTCACGCCACAACACCAAGCATCGGAGCGCAGGACTCTCAAAGCCCGACGGGAACGCGCTCAATCGTTGCCTTCGTCGGAGATGGCGTCAATGATTCACCCGCCCTCGCCGCCGCAGATGTTAGTATCGCAATGGCATCCGGCTCCGATGTTGCAATCAACTCTGCCAGCTTCATCCTGCTCAATTCAGATCTGAGCACTATTTTACAACTAGTCATTCTCAGCCGTCGTGTGTTCAATCGTGTCCGGATGAACTTCGGTTGGGCTGTCGTTTACAACTTGTGTCTTGTTCCGGTCGCTGCTGGTGTCTTCTACCCAATTGTGAGTGGCCATCATCAGAAGATGATTGGTGGTGAGATGATCACTATGAATGAACACTGGAGGTTGAGTCCAGTCTGGGCTGCGCTGGCTATGGCACTGAGCAGCATTTCGGTGATTTCAAGTAGCTTGGCTTTGAGGATTAATATGGAGAGCGTGAAAAGGTTGTTGAGATGGAGGAGACCAGAGCGTGATTAATGATTAGAAGCCTCTTGTACAGTTTTTCGCTTAAGCGTTTCTTTACCGATTCCCATAGATTCAAATTTCATTCGTTGCATTCTTTACTTTCGGATTAAGTCTATGTAGCTTTGTTCGTCAAAGACGTCGATCATCCAGCTTCTCCCCAAACTTCGGCAATCTTCTTGCTCAGTGCTTTGCTGAACTTCTTCCGTCCCACTAGAGAGTGCAATTGATCCGACATCAATGTTTCCCGCTCGCTAGGCTCCAGCGCCATGTATGCTTCTACGAGGTGCCGTGGCGTTGGCCATCGTCGCTGGATTTCCATTGCCCTCTCGCCAGTCAAACCGCGGATGCACATGAGCATTTTCAAGAAAATATCTCGGAGGGATAGAACATTGGACTTGGAAGCAAGGGCCGAGAATGTAGAGAATGTGACTCCGTACGTGACGGACGGATCGTTGGCGCGAAGTTCATCCAGTAGACTGAGATAAGATTTTGTCGAGGAGATTCGCCGACTTGGAACAACAGTAACCGAGGTCGGACTCGATGCGGTGCCAGATTGGCTAGGACGAGGCTCGTTACTGGGCGAATCGTGCGCGCTGTACATTTTGCGCAGAAGCCGAGTCATGCGGGCTAGATATCGGATTGAGTCATCGAGCTCGCGAGTCTTCTTCAAGAAATACCCATTGACCACTTGTGTCGATGCCATGGCCGAAGCGGTCATCTCTTGATACGTCGATGCACTACCGGACCCAGCATCGTTGTGCGTGACTTTGAATTCTTCAACAAGGTAAATCACGTTTTTGATGCCCGATCGCCTGAGACGGAACTTCTGCTCGTGAAATCGTCCGTCTTTGATAGACCCAATGAGATCGTCGAGGCGCTTTCTTTCGAGGATCCAATCGAGCATTACCTCGTCACCTTCTTCTCCATAGCGCGCAAGATATGTAGGATCCCGGCACTTGGCCACCCACATGGCGTCACCCAGCTCCAGAGCCCGCACCTGTGGTGTGATGCCTTTCTTGATGAGCTCATTAGCGATGTAGTCTCGATCTTTGGAAGTGCGTACTTCTCGAGTATCTAGCACTAATTCAACGGTGAAACTGCCTGGTTGAAGCATGAAAGGTTCTGTAGGGCCATCCACGTGAGCGCCTGGACCAAGTCTGGAAGTGGGCTGTTCCTGGATTACAATATCGTCGTCGTCGTCAACATTGGGAAGGGATCTGTCCCCGGCAGGAGGAGCTATCTGCGACGGCTGGGTTCGAGAATTGATGCCTGTAGACGCGGCAG
The DNA here is from genome assembly GCA_037043885.1 of Penicillium goetzii. Taxonomy (NCBI): domain Eukaryota; kingdom Fungi; phylum Ascomycota; class Eurotiomycetes; order Eurotiales; family Aspergillaceae; genus Penicillium; species Penicillium goetzii. The sequence continues at coordinate 101,740 of JAWLST010000071.1, read as the reverse complement.
TGTTCGCGGATGCACCGGGTAGAGTTTTTTGAATGCGCTTGGCCACTTCCCAGCCCTCCTCAGAAAGCGCATACTTCCTGAGTGGGCGACCGTGTTCGTAGACGAGATCCTTTTGGACCAAGGTCTTCATAGAATTCCATGCGGTGTAGAACTTGGTCGGGTCCGAGGGTGCGGTAAACGAACTGTCGCAGTACGGCTGTGCCACATCTATCAGATGAGCTTTTGTCATACCTTGGCCTGCATCCTCCCCCAGGGTGGCCAGGCCCAACAAGAGCGCATATGGTCCGGACCGTAAAGCTGGCACATAAGGCTTGGCCTTTCGCGGCTTCTTCGCCGGTTGTTCAGCAACGCCTGAATCTCCTGTCCTTTTGTTGCCTGAGAAGTGCCGTTAGTTTACGAGCTTTGGTCAGACAAAGTGGTCATGGCGCACCTTGACTAGGGACTTGTGGCATAGGAAGTCCATTCTCTTGGCAGTAAGCCTTCAGCTTCTCCGTCAGGCGGTCACACAGTTTCGGACCCAGTCCATTCAGTTGCTGCGCTTGGGAAGGGTGCTCAAAAGCCAAGGGGCATGCTTTCATCGACTCATAGGCCTTTTTGTACCTGGATATAGATTAGACACGAGGTATTCAAGCCAGGCACGCGTGGGATACCGACACTGTCACGCCTTTGCTGTTGCGCTCACGGGCCTGGTCCAGCCATTCCTTAATCCACCCCAGAAGGAGGGGATTCGCGCACTCCTCACTCATGGTGCCTTTTCGGCCATCAGGCGACGAGTGAGTGTTGAGTTGACGGTCGGTTGGTGTGACGCGACGTGTATTTCCCCTTTGGGAACGTTCGTGGTCACGTGACCAGAGATGGGTCAGCAAGGGAATATTTAAGATTTTCACATCGTGATGAACTAGTGAGTATGGATCTGAAAAGATCTGATGTCAAGAAATTGGAGCCCAATCATAACTTAAAACCCACCACGATTAACACTGGAGTGCCATGGTGGTGGAGCATCTCCTGTTGTGGGTGCGAGTTGAACTGCGCAAGGATGACGTCGACAACCCAGTTCCCCGAACAGCAAGAACTACTTCATATCCATGGCTGAAAACCCCTACTCAATCCGTGGATTGATCATGACCTCACTTCATACTTCTCCCAGATCTCACATTGAAAATTATCTTCATTAAAGTTTTGTTCCACCATGTCACAAAAAGACGACGAAGTCCCCATCTGGAACTCCGTTACTACGACGGATCTCACGGTCAATACTGCCGTTGAGGATGCCGAGAAACCCCCGACTCCGGAAGGGCCAACAGATAGTCATGTACTATCGCAAGTTGAGCAAGATGAGAAAGGCTTGATCCAAAAGGCTGGGGAGACGGCCGACATCACTGACGTGGGATGGAACAACCTCGCGGACCACACTGAACAGCTGATTGCCGGCTTATCAAATGAAGACCTATGGATGTTAATCAGACGGTTTGACAAGGTATTCCTGCCAGACTAGGTCATCACCATCAAAATAATTACTGACTGTCATGCGTCATGTAGCAAGTTTACAATGTCAAAGCCGTTCCCGAAGCACCCCTTCAAAACCTTGATCTGACTCGAGCGGATGACGATGAATTCTCGCCAGACAAGCTGCGGGCAACTGTCGAACGGTTTTATACTACAATCTTTGTTAAGCTGACGAGCTTCGTCAAGCACATCGCACGGCTACGATCTTGGAAGGAGACCCGAAGGACGTCAGTCTTTTGCGCAGTAGGTCAATCCCAGGAGATAAAAACTTGTTAAAAGACTTGAGCACACACTCATCGATAACAGGTTTACTGTATTGCATGGATTCTGGACCTGCTTGTCCCCACATTTTTCGCTGCCCTGATTGCATTGGTCGTATATCCGCCATGCCGCGCAGTCATGTTCCCGCCAGCGCCCATTGCGTTGGTAGACAAAGACACAGGTGGTGTCCAAAAGCCCAAAGCTGGGGTGCTCGGATCTCATGATAGTGTTACGGGGGCTCCACAAAACTTCAAGGGTGAAGCAGCCGAGCAAGAAGCCAGCAACTTGGTGGCAGGTGTCGCTAGCGTTGCGGTGGGCAGTGCTGCCGGGAAACACGATCAAGGAGTGCCGGACGATGCACCTTTAGAAGACACTGTGCCCGACGCCACGGATATTGTTTCTCATACGGCGGATGCTCAGAGCAAAGCACATGGTCGTGTGCCATCTGATCATCATGATAAAACACGACAGCCTATGAAGAAATCAGTCATGGATGGAGCTAATATGCTGATGCAAATCATCGCCGATGTCACAGATGCGTTTGAAAAGTTTGAGAAGTAAGTCGTTGGCCTGTTATAGATGTCGCTTCCTTCTTTGCCTTTCATATCGTACTGACCAAACCAGCGCCCTATCTCCCACTCGGCCATTCCCACGACTTACACCTCGCTTGCGATTGGCAGCCGTGTTGGTTCCAGCATGCCTGTTATCAGCTTGCACCCCCATCTACATATTCTCAAAGTTGGCCGGCCTCGGTGTCGGTTTCGGCTTCTTCGGTGATCCAATAATCAGGCGTGGCCTTATCATTCTCAACCGGGATTTCCCTCATTGGCAGAAAATTTTCGAATTGCAAAAGCAAGCCTTTCCACATGCTACTCAATCTTACCGATCAATCACTAACAGCTGAATAGTTCGCTTCTGAAAGGAGTTCCAACCAATGCGCAACTAACTCTGACACTGTTGCGCATTGGTGAGGCCAACGCATCACCTTTGCCGCCTCCCCCAACTTCCAGAGCCAAACCTCCTTCTCGTCCGGCTTCGCTTCATCATGAGGAGCTTACATTAGGTGCTACCAGTGAGGAAATTCACCAAGCAGCGTCAGCTCAGCCAACTCACCAACTACAAGGACCACAATTGTCGCCCGAAGCTCCCCCGAAGAAGAACTTCGCCTCCAGGGTTGTCGGTTTCTTCCGTGGGACAACTGCCACAGGCGTCGAGAGCAAGCAAGCTATCGATCGCATGCGAGCAGTTGTCGGTTCTCGCCATGCCAAGAACCGGGTCGGTGTCCTGCGCCCAAAGGGACGCACTGAAACGCCCGTTGGCCCTGTTGATTTCGATGCCCGATATAAGGGTGCACATGGGGCAGTGGTTATTGACTCAACACAGGAGCCTCCGGTTCTTTACTTCACAACCGACATCCCGCAAGACGGCGATCTCTATGTGGGGCATCGCAAGAAGGGGTCTGTGCTATTCTCCATACCAGTTACGGATATCCGGGAAATGAGAAAGCTTGGCGGGATGGGCTGGAAAGGAAAGCTTGTTGTCGGCTGGGCTATCGGTGGAAAGGAGGTGGTTGATGGCTTGCTCATTGTGGGCAAAGACCCCAGGCAGTCATACCAATTAACAGCCATGGGCATGAGAAATCAGCTGTTCAACCGGTTGATTGCTATCGATGGACAGGTTTGGGCGAGCTTTTGACATGACATTTCTATGAATGCACGCTGAAACAATCCCAGGTTTGGAGATAAAACATAATCAAGATTTGGAGTATCGATAACCATGGCTTTTTCTTCGAACCGTGAGTCGAAGATCAGGTTGAAAGAAGCGTTGTCAGCGTGGAGCTATGATGCAGCAGTTCTGTCAATATCAACCACATCAAATTCATCAGTATCTATGCAAGATGATATGAAACGTACCGTCTCTCACACTAGACCTTAGCCTCAAGGCACACGTCGATCATGCGATTGACGGCATTCAACCGCTGCTCCTCAGACATGCAGCCAATGGAAACCAGCTTACTGAGAGCATCGGCGACCCAGTTCTGACTGTTCCAACCGTTGCCAAGGTCATTTTGGATCGGAGTACTGGCGCAGGCATTATGGATCATCCACTTTGTGACAGGATCGGACGGAGTCGAGACCGAAAACAAGTCTGCGAGTTGCAGGTCTAGCTTCTCGGGACCGCCGAGTTCAGTCGTGAACCTGAAGAGCGGATTTGCACCGGCGAGATGGTAGAGGCGTTTCTCGCCGTCCTCATACTTGACGTGGATTGCGGCGCTTCGGAGCTCGACGGCATCGAGAGGGTCACCCTCGTAGACGGCGATGAGGATCTCGGTTGGCATGATCTCGAAGGATTGAATGCAGAGAACTTGTTGGCACAGAAGATGCGAGCGGTATAGCATGAAATGGGTCAAATGTGTTGCTCGACACGTTCAACCTCACTTGAGGCCCTCGAGTGCCGGCTGGGTCGCTCCTGCCTCAGAGAGCCTTGAGCCAGCCGGTCGCATTGGACAGGTGCCAGCCCTCCAAGCAAAGAGTATAGGAAAGTAAGTCTTCATAGTCGGATGAAATGGCAAGCGTGCTCATGGATGAATGAGGATGTTCCTATCCGCAAAACATGTATCTACCGAGTGCCATGTATCAAGCTATTAACATGGACTGGACTGCCTTCACCCCCGCCAGATGCTCAATACTGTCGATGCCCTTGAAACCCAGAATTTGGAGTCGCATCATAATTAATTACCACGTATGAATGTAGGGGATTGGAAGTGCCATGGGCATTTAATACCGAGGGAAGGGACATCCGATGGACCTTTTTTCTAATTCTCGGTGAGAACAGTCTTGCACACCCTGTTCATTGAATCATTGAGACTCCTCAATTGGGTATCGGAGTCGGAGGAAATTTGAATTCCGAACATGACCAATATCTTGCATGCATCGTTAAAGTTTCCTTTCAGTAGTTGACTTCCAAAGGCAATTGGTCCGAGCTTCCCGGCGGTTTGATTACACCTTCCCAATTAGGAAAGTTAGAGGTTCCTTACCTAAGGAGACGCATACTAGGTCCTCCCCGGCCGAGATATTAAATCCTCCCCGACTCCTCCTTTCAAACATTCATCCAAAATCCTACAGTTTCCATCGTCACGGTCTTGTGCTGAGTGGTGAGTATTTTCCATATTCTATTATCTATATGAGCTCGCTAAATTAACAACAAAATTGACAAAATCATAGACTCATTGCTTCATCCCACAACATCTTCCCCGCCAGGTCGCAGGCACTATCGAGCCACAGAACCTCCCTTAACTCCGTCCTCATCTCATGCCAAGTCGATAAACCCCGCGATGTGGCATAACGTTCGAGTTTGCTTGCGTACCAACTCCTCTCCGATGAAGACTTTGCTGCGATCCCGCCTATCATGAGACACCAACTGTACAGCCTTTGAACTTCCAACGGCTCATTTTGTGTCCCTTGGCTGTATACTTGAAGTTCGATCTGCAGCATGCGAGCGAGGGTCGACAGAGGAGCGGTTTGAGGTGGCAGAGGGAACGTGATACCCACACCAAAGGTAACCAAAGCCAAGCGACAAGCCTCATATAGAGGATAGAAGCTAACATGAGCCGACCCAAGCTGACTTGATGGTAGTAGGGACATGATGTACCACTGAATGACGTTTCGGTAGTCACAGAGGGTATCCATGCCCATCTGGATTCCATCTTGATACGTTTCGATGAGCTCGATATATATCCGCAAGCCTCGAAAAATCTTTTGCATCTCCGGAGAGACGTGATCACCTTCGGAGATTTCAGACTTTGGGTTTTGTGAGAAGTCGTCAATCCCAAGTATATCCTTCAAGGTCATTCGAGTGCCGCTGCGGATCGAAATATAGGGGAAGGTAGGTCGGGAAAGGGAACGGCTAGCGCCCAAGACGCCCGAACTATACCGGGTAATTAGCATGGATTTTTCCAGGGATCTGTATTTCGGGGTTGGTTGCAGGCCATCACTTACAATGCTATCACGGTGGCGAGTCCCGGCAGGTCGAGCTTCTCTAAACCCCCTCGCAAAGACACCAGTTGGCGTAGCCCAGCTTGGTGAACTGGATGAGGCGACAAACGGCCATACACGTCAAGCCATTGCAAGCTTCGCAACGGAGCGTTAAATGGACACTCCGTGATATCTTCCCATAATGGATTCTCCAACTTGTTCGTCGCCATACACAACACACATAAGATCAACGCATCGGTGACGGCTTCGGCAGGGATCTTGATGGCACGATTGATTCTTGCAATGGCGTCTGCCTCACAGACTGCCATTTGCTTGGCATCCTCCGCGCTGAAATGACCGCGTTGCTTCACCAGCCATAGTGCTCTTCTGTGGGAGTATGATCCATATAACAGGGTGCTGTGGAGAGCTGCGTTGCAAGCAGAACTTGCAAACCATCGTTGCACACCGACGTGAGATGCGCCCATGGATGACTTTGGCATCAGGCCAGGCCACAAGATTGATAACGCTTATGATTGCATGTCAGTTGAAGGAATGTTGGAATTGAGGTAGGTTGAAACCCACAGTATTTGTTAGAGCTACTAACGAGGTTCAGGGGCAGGGGCGATGTCCCAATGGTCTGAAAAGGATCCAAGATGCTTGGATTGATACCGCTCAGGCACACCGGTGAGCCGAAATCAACATCAGTTGTTGTGTTTTGCTCCTCCCAGATGTCTGGTAGACCTGTTTCCCCGTCTTGATTTGAGAATGTGAAAACATCTTCATCTAGTACATCGTGCCCAAAGTACGTCTGGTCGGGCTGCACCATCGACTCTGGCACCAGCCAGGGGAAGACGTCTGTATCTGTCTCAACATCTCCCGGTATATCACCAGTCGAGGGCTCATTGACCTCGGAATCCGAGCTTGTCTGGTCGCGGGGGGATTCGGTCTCGGGGGAGTTGTTGGCACCAGTACTCCGTGGACTCTCACGTTCAAGTTTTTCCTTCGCCTGCTGCCACCTCCATCGACCAACGTGCGATCGGACTATGCGGAGATTATCGGGTCGTTCCCGACTGGACGATGGATCTGCGATGATGAAGTGTATGCCTGCCTGGGCCCGCGCTGCCCTTTGCCTTTGTCTCGGCATATTGTATGAAATCCCGGGTCTCAATTCTCTCCTGTTACCTTTGAGCTTTCGCTGATGCTTAGAAGTGTACCTTCAAAGCCTGCAATTGAATTTTGTGCTGTTTGTGGGGGGGGCCCTCGTCTTTTATATCACTGTGTACCGCAGCGTGCGTGACGCCGAGCCACGCGACAGATTGACAAATACTATCGTGGCGATCCCAGTCAAAGGGTCTCAATCTTTTGGCATAGGGTTCTAAGCGAGATGGGCCAACTATCTCAGGTGGAACATCGAGTGCAGCCACTGCCAGACCACTGGGACCGCCAATGTTCGAATAGTGCAAGCTTGTGGGCAGGCATTATACCGTTCGGGTAAACGCTCTCCGCTGACTGTACTTTCCCCGGGACGACCTCCGTGCAATTCGTCCGATTTACTGATTTATGCAACAAAATTGTGGAGTGCCACGCAAAATAGCTTAAATCCGTCCGCCATGCAGATCGCCAGTTCCAGAATCGAGAGCTGAATAACTTTTGAATCCTTCTACTTGAATCCGATGGCTAGGCTAGACTGACTTGCTGATCTCTTAAAGCCGCTAGCCCGTTCAACGGCCCGGGGCTCGGTCTCGTTTGTCCCCCCGTCCAATTCGTCCAGCGCAAAGTTCTGTTCGCAGGCTGCTTAATTTGAGCACGGTACTAACCCAAAATAAGCATACGGTGTTTCTTGGCGTTTGATGACAAATTTTATGCATAGTGCCCGGCATCCAACTAGCCAGAACTTAGAAGCCACGAACCAGTTGAATAAACCCAATTTGTTGGATACCATGATTCCATGAGACATGCTAATCAAACCCAGATTTCTCGTTAAACGATCTCCGCGGCATTTTCTCACGTATTATTGACTATAGACGGAACCGGTCCGGAGATTGTGGGGACAAGGTAACGCTCTTTTGCGGCTGAAGAAGAGTGAATAGAGTAAATTTGAGAGCGGGGCAAAACTTGAACTTTACACAGGCCGCTAGCCCGCAGATAACCCGCTAGTCCGCTAGTCCGCTAGCCCGCACTTGGCGTACCTGTTAAACGGCCTATGCAATTTTATGCTCAGAAATAATCTTCTCTTGTGAGAGGCGTCGATCTCTTTTCTGAGACCTAGATCGAAATATTACAAATATCGTATAGCTTCATCAGGTCTGGACGTCATCAGTAAGATAAAATATCTCAATCTTATGATCAAAAAATGTGCACTGCCTTCGGCAATTGACCAATCCGCATCTAGAAGAATGAGTTCACAGAGATTCTGTAGGCCGTGGCGTGCATATTCTCACCTGAAGAATAGACCAGAATAAATTAGTCTTAACCAAGAACATGCATGTCGGCTCAATGATGATGATGATCATAGGTAGCCCTGTGAGATTCATAATTTCGCTACTTCCTTCTTGAAACGGAAACTACACTATTCAAACTGTGGCATAGTGTGAAGGACCGTGTACACTCCCAGGGTCAAGCAGGGGTACTTTATTCTCTTAGGTTGCAGCAACCCAAAATAGGACCCATTTATTCGCCCAACAGGCGCCAATGCATGCACGACAGGGTTCGGTCGTGCTTATCTTGTCTTACGTCGGTTATGATCATTCCTCTCTACACACGTGTGACATATTTGGTCTTGCTTGCGAGTACTTCAGCTGATCCATATTATCTCAACGGTCGGTATCTAGTCTCTTCTGATATTACTCATAAACGGATAAACGGCAAAAAAACTCTATAGGTATTATCATGACCGCTCCAATGCGGCCTTATAGTCTCTCACTGTTTGCTCAAATGATTCATCGCGCTTGAACCCGAGAGCGATAGCCTGGGAATTATCAAATTGCGTGGGCCAAGACTTCAAAATCGGAACCAGCGCCGGATCTTCTTTTTCCGTGAGGAGGCTCAGCTTATCCTTGCCACCCACCTTCTCTAGTGCGTCCATCATCCCTTGCACCGTCACACAGATCCCCGGAACATTGATCTGACGTATGTGAGGCGGCACGGAATCGGCTGGAAGGCGCAGTGTGAGAAGCAGGTTCTGGACCAGAGTCTTGGGCGAACACAGCCATGATTTGAAATCGCGGTCTTCAATGGGAATGACGCATTCCTTGCCGTCCAAGGGCTCGCGGATCATGCCAGAGAGGAAGGATGAAGCGGCCGCAGTTGGGGCACCCGGGCGCACGGAAATAGTGGGAAATCGCAGAGTGAAGCCATTGATGAACTTGCGACGGGTGTACTCATTGATCAGGGTCTCGCACACGACCTTCTCAGCACCATACGAGGACTCTGGTGTTGGAATAACGCTGTCGGTCACGATCTCGGGCAACGGTTGACCGTAGACCGCCTGACTAGATGAGTAGATGACTCGTACCCCGGGGCAGGTATGGCGCAGGGCTTCGAGCAAATTGCGGGTCGCATCGATGTTGACACTCATGCCTAGATCGAAATTGGCCTCGGAGCCCGAGGACATGATACCGTGGAAGGCGTATACTGCATCCAGCGAGGAATTGACCACATCTTTGGCGGCAGTGAGGAGATCGGCCTTCACGGCGGTGGCATTCTCGGGATGGCGAACGCCCTTGGGGATGGGAGGTTGAATGATATCGGTCAGAGTGACATGGTAGGCGGGGTCATTCAATAGCTCTGCTGCGAGTAGCTGGCCGATGAAGCCGGCACCGCCGGTGATGAGAATCTGCATTGTGTTGTGTGAGAAGAGCGCTGATCGACTTGATCACCGGCTCAAGGGATTTGGGTCGCCGAGGCGGGTTTATGAGGCCAGCTCGTGGTTCTCCGCATTCGCATCAAGTCCGAGGCGATCCGTTGTGGCTCCTCCGCACCGGACTTTGCCCGGCGAGTCGCCAACGCTCGAGGTGGATCTACAGTGAAAACGACCGAAGACACGGCAAGATTGACGTCTTGAGGTACCGACGTGATCCAGTAATTCTATGTGAGTGTGTTCAGAGACTCCTGTGTTGGTCCGGAGATCAGGGCGATGGTGTGGTGGGGGAATTGGCACGTCATTCTGTCGGACTTTTCTGCGGGACGGGGAATTCCATAGACTAGGAACCACGAACTCAGAGCGACACCGAACCCAATTAGCCCATTGGGCCACTATGTTAAGAATCGGCAATATTGAGCAGATGCAGCTGCCTCGGTCTCCGACGGGCAGGGTCGCGAACCCACTCCTCGGCCTCCCCCGACTTTTCTCACTTTCTCCTGCCCCGCCGAGTTTTGCCCCTAACCCGCATGCGCGGAGCATCACCGACTGCTTCTCCCTTCAGCTCCAAGATGGATGCCTCTACTCCACTCAAGCGGTCCTCAACCGATGCGGGCATTGACTCGCCTCGTGAGTCGAATCGCTCAACAGAGTCACGACCGGCCGCTCCCAGGATATCCAAAGCGCGAGCCTGTAAGTCGGGCAGCTTCCCCACATTGTCCGACCGATCCAATTCATCCATGACTGACTCGACCTTCCAGGCGCAGAATGCAAGCGACACAAGATTCGCTGCGAGTTCCGACCGGGCGAGAGCAATTGCACTAAATGTATTCGCAGCGGTATCAAATGTCTCGTGAATGACTTTTCCCAAAAATTCGTTGACGACGACGGGGTGTACGTTTCCCGGCGGACCCCCGCCTCCCGTGCTCTCGAGGAGACAGGCACCACCAGATTGATCGCAATTGCTAATATTGTCCCGTTTAGATGGAAGTCTCAGGCAGCAGCGAATATGCAGCAACTGCAAGCGGCTGTCTCCCAGCTTTTGCGACAAGCAGGATTGCCGGATCTCTCGACCTTTGGCAGCGGTGACAACCGTAACGGACTCAGTCCGGCCGCCTCGCATCATACCCACCGGCCATCCATTGATGCCTCCCAGTCGCACAGCCACCATGAGGGACCAGGGGTAGTGATGGATGTCACCCGGGAGCCATCCCAAGAACCCGATCTCCAAGACCCGGGTCTGGTACCAGCGCCCATGCGGAGTCTCTACGAGGTCACCAAGCTGCGCAATCTACGGAATAATCATATCGAGGCACCCAAGAAGACACTGTTGGAAGAAGATTTCATCACGCGAGGATTGATCTCGATTCATGAGGCTGAGGAGTTGTTTGCGTACTTTAGTCGCACCATGAATCAGCTGCTGTGGGGTGGAATCATCCTAGTGCATCGCGATCTGACATCCGTCCGCCGCGCCTCCACTCTCCTTTCAGCTGCAGTCTTGACCGTTGCAGCCCTACATATACCTAATCGGACAGACACGCTGAACCGATGTTATCACGAGTATGTTTCATTGGTGTCCAGCATGGCTCTCACGCGGGCGCATACGCTGGACGATATTCGCGGCCTCTGCGTCGGTGCGTTCTGGCTATCCGAGCTGAGCTGGAAGCTCTCCGGTCACGCTGTGCGGGTCGCGACCGAGCTCGGTTTGCATCAGAGCTACCAGCGCCTAACTCGTGGGCATACCGATCAATATGAACGCGCTCAATTGTGGTATTTGCTGTACGTGTGCGATCATCACTTTAGTATCGCTTACGGGCGGCCTCCCGTCATCCACGAGGATGTCGCGATTCGAAATTATGAGACATTCTTGGAGTTGCCTATGGTGGTTCCCGGTGACATTCGACTTCTGGCGCAAGTCGCTCTTTTCATGATTTTGACTGAGGCGTATCGCATGTTTGGGAGCGATACGGAGCAAGCATTGACGGAGGCAGATTTTGGGCAATTGCGGGTATATAACGTCGCGGTAGATCAATGGCGATTGCTTTGGCAGCCACGGTCGGGTAGGTCTTGTCTTCGGTCGCTCCTTTGCTTGATGATTTGGTTACTGACTTTCATTTCTAGCCGACAGCTCATACGTGCGAACATATCCCTCAAAGGGAGTGGTCTTACACTACCATTTCGCGAAATTCCAGCTCAATTCGCTCTCGCTGCGTGGGCTTTCCCCTTCAAATACTCCAGTCTTCTCCATGGACCGCAAGGAGTCCGCCAACATTGCCATCTCATCAGCCATGGCATGCTTAAATATGGTGCTCGAGGAGCCTGACATCCGGGATGCGATCGTTGGCGTGCCCATTTTCACGCATACCATGGTGACCTTCTCCGCAGTCTTCCTGTTGAAGGTCGCGATCAACTGGAACACCGCGTATCTCAGCATCAATGCGCGACAAGTCCGGCGACTCGTCGAGCGAGTCATTGAGCTGATGAATTGCGTGTCGGCCGGCGAGCGCCATCTTACCCGACATATTGCACGTGGACTCGGCAAAATGCTGGAGCGGTTTGACTCGTGGGAAGCTGGATGGCAAGTGGGCACTAACCACAACGGCAGCGAAGTTGACGTGCCCGGCGGCGCGAATGCGATGGCACAGGGGTTCCCTCCGCCGGATCTCATCTACGATATGGTCGGTACCTATGGTTTTGGGCTCGATGAGAACCTGCTGGACCCGAGCATGGCAAACTTTGAGTTCTTGGCGCAGTAGCGCAATAGCCCAGTAAGACGGGGGTGGTCGGAGAGAAAAATGGCCAGGAGGCTGGCTTATTTTTCACCCCTGCGTAGGTAGCTGCAAGTATGAGCGGGTCTGAGCCATTCTTACCCAGCCTTCCTCAACCCGAGGAGTATTATTATTAGTCAACCTACTACTATGAGTGATCTTTAGGAGTAGGATGACCAAGATTAGGATTAGGTGTTCTGGAATGTAAATAGACCGCAATATACACGCACTGTCTTCCCTTTCACCCACGCACTCCAGTCTCCACCACGCAGTGTCTAAGCTCTCATCACCTTAGTAGCAGTACACCCCAGTCCTCCATAGTTTGGTACTCACAGTATGTAGTCAACCCCATGTCGTCACCTCGTCACCTCCGGTTTATTGCGCCCCCTCTCCCTTGGTTCCCCCCAGCTCTTCCTCTTCCCCCCGTCGGGGGCAGCTTCGGTTCGTACTGCCACCGTTTCCCCTTTCCTTTCCTCGTGTTTCTCACTCTCTTTCTTCTCTTATAAATTGCGCGTGTACTGCCAACCCTGATTCCCAACTCCCCTTCTCCCTCCCCCCAATTTCCCCCCATCTATATAATCTGGCCCACACCCCCTTGGCAGCCCCGACTTTGCGCCAATTCCACCCAAAACTCTTACCTTTCGTCCTATCCCACATATTCTGACGCGATGTCTACCCGCAAGAGAAAGGCGGATCCTGAGGAGGAGCTCCAGGCTCTCCCTAGCGATGAGAGTGAGGAAGAAGAGGAGTAAGTACTCGATCTATCTCCCTGTGACATCGCGCTGTAGCAGCGATTGCTGTGTATACTCCCGTCGCAATCCCAATCCCAGCTGCACAAGTACTTTACACGCGAAAAACCTACCGCGTCCGCTTACGCCTTGTGATCGCGCATTGATTGCGATGGACCGATGGTCCTCGGGGCTGATTCACTCCCTTGAACCTCGGCTCGATTAATGAAGTCACATCTGCTAATTCGATGCGCGCATGAATCTAGATATGAAGACTCCGAGCCCGATCTCTCGGACGTGAGCGACGAAGGCGAGGAGGAAGAAGGCGGAGAGTATGACGAAAGCGAAGAAGAAGAAGAAGGCGAGGGAGAGGCCGAAGGAGAAGGTAACCCTAAACCCCTTCGCATCAATATCTAGATGCTACATATCCACCCATGCCACTTCCATTTGCTAACGATATGCGCACTAGGCCCCCCAGCCCATAAGAAACAGAAGACCGAGAACGGCGCCAATGGCAAAAAGGACGAAGAGGAAGAAGAACCCGCCGAGGAGGACGAAGATGATGAAGAGGATGCGGATGATACTGCGGAGACTAGTGGGCCTGCTGCGGCTGCGGCGAAGGCTAAGGGCGGCGTTGTTCCGAAGGAATCTGATCTCCCAGAGGTTGATGCCGCTGGGGAGGAAGAGGAGGAGTAGGCTATTGGACCTGGCCGAGGGTGAATAGGTGAATACCTAGGGTAGCTTTGTTATATGAATATTGAATGAAAATGATGGCCCTTGTGTGGACTTGCTGTATGATTGGACTCTGTGTTCTCCCGACGTCATCTTCCGATGTATGAGTTCTAGCTGCTGACCCCGTGGGGATAGATACTATAGTTAGATAAAGATCTAATCATGGACGTGGCTGGAGTTCTTTGTCATGCATAGGCTTATGGATTGCCTAGGTCTATGTACGCGTAAGGAAACATGACTCGATGGGCCCCTTCTTCAAGTTGTGCTCAAATTACTTTTAATGGCATTGTTTCCTGTCTCATCCAGAGTAGTACCTGGAGTCAGAGACATGAGCCCCCAATGCTAAAAGTGCGATACATGAATCAGTCTGCCAGACCTCACAGACGAGCTTTACCCACAGTTCCACTTCCCTGCCACCTCCCTCGAAGTCCATTCTTCGATGCCCCAAAAACAGGATCAAGTTTAGGTTTCGGAACACTCCATACCTTCTCAAAGTCACCCCCACTCGCAATAAAATCCCACTCTCCTCCACTATAAGCCCCCATCATCGTAAAACCATCAAGTTGAATCTTCGACAGAGCCTCCGTCGGATTCTCAGCCTCGATACCATGTCCTGTGCCCGGCGACAAGAGCGCAAATTCAGCATTGGGCTTGGTATTATGTGTCTTGTGAGCGACACCAGCTGGGATAATGAATACATCCCCAGCTTCCGCCTGTAATACGATACCGCCATCTTCCCATGCCGAGCCGTATGTGTTCTCATGCATATCTGGTGAGGTATCGGCCACACCGAAGCGGATCTTGGCTGTCCCTGAGAGAACAGCCATACACTCGTGTGCTTGGGAATGATAATGTGAGAGCTGTGTGGGGCCGTATCGGAAGATCCATTGTACATCCCATTTGTTCTTTGTGAATATGTCCCAGACTTCGACTGGGTCGCAGTGTGAGGTGTGTGGGCGTTTCGCGAGCACCCCTTTATAGTGTAATAGAGGCCGGGGCGAATTGGGGATGAGCCCTGTTGGAAAGAGGTGGTATTGTTTGACTTCCACCATTTTTAACGGAAGCTTGATCGGGGTAACGATATCGACAATGGCTGGAGGTGAGCGTGTGTAGTGACCTGTTCAAGATAATAAGAGGAGAGCACTTGATATACTGACCACACCAATGGACAAGGTGACGAGATCGGACACTTCGCCGAGATTCCGAGGAACCCTTCAAGCGCCAAGTTACTCAAAGGTTAGAAGAAGGACACTCGCATGTATTTACCGTTTGAGGCAATAGAACCCGGGCAACCCTGGACAGCGACCTCCATTTTACCATATGATTACAGCTGACTACACATCTATGTAGCTCGATAATGAACCTGAAATTCTAATTCGCCACAAAGATAGATGGCGTAGGCATAGTATCTTGAACCCCCCCCCCCCATTTTACCCCGTTAGCAACCCCGCAATCTCGGATAGGTGATCCGATACTCAGACTAAGATCCGATTGCGAGATGTTACTGCTTGGGGGTTCTCCTATTGACCTACTGTGCATGTCACCAAATACTGACATTTATGCATCTCCCTGGAGGGAACACTGAGCCTATATTTCTCGTGTTCTCTAAACACAATGTCAACGTCATGAAACCTTCAGCCGACTGGACAAAGCTCCTTAGATCAACATTCAGGTTAGAAGAGAAAAAGATAGACATTTCGAAGACAGAACAAATAATCAAGATCTTCTTAAGATGTAAACCGTGCAATTGAAACCTGTGAACTCTAGAAAACCTTGGTGTCGTGAGAAGATCGCTCTGACCTGTTTCCGACGACAACCACCAACCGCCGTAGACAAGTATCATAAGGTGCGGCTGCGTTTCACATCAATGCCACAATCAAATGTCACATCACAACCTGTGTTAGCGTGAAGAGGCGGTGAGGCCAAACCAGGGTAGTTAAAGCATGATGGGGTCATAGACTCTTGGATTCTTCTAAAACTGAGATATGAACCTGTGCTAGATAGAAGGCGCAAAGTCGTGCAGCCATTGTAGCGTCCGATAGAGGTCATAGTTCAAAACTATATTATTTGTCCAATTGTTACCGCTCTCAAGGCCGCTTTGTGTGGATTACCCGTCGTAGTAAGGAGCTGGTGGCAGGGCCGCCTTCCTGACCAAGCTAGCCTCACTGCTGATCTATCTGTCTCTGATAACCTTCTAGAACCGTGGAAGTTAGCGATATTCAGGCCATAAACTATTCATATTAACCTTAGAGGGGACTGGTGAGAAAAGCGGTCATTTCCTGCTGCAGACACCCAGTCACGTGTGCGGCACCTAAAACTTTGTGGGCTAGCGCAGATTCCGACGGAAGAACTTGATTGGTCGATCTGGCAAGTAGTCATTTTCTGCCGGTAGAATCACATGTTTTGAACAATGGCCTCTATCGAACGCCGCGTCGGACGCCGCATGCGCTGCACGTTCAACCTCCAAAACCCCTCAGGCACCAGCCCTCTGGATCTGCTTCAATCTTCTTGACACCATCCAGTCATGGCAGATCAAAACATATATCTCAAGTACAAGCGCGACCAAAGGCACCTTGTCTATTGGATCACTCATACCTCTGCCAAGATCATCAAGCAGCTCCCTTCTGAGTCCCCAGCAGTCGCGAATACCACTGGAGCAGTTTCTCTGGCAACACTAAAGTCACTTTCGGGGCTCATCGCGAAACACTCCGACCAAGTTCCCACTACCATATTTCGCTTGTTTGAATCAATCATTGATGCTAGAAAAGCAACACACGATCTGTTCCTGAAGATCACCGCCTCCAATCCAGATCCTGACATCCAAAAAAGCAATGAATCGCACAAGTATTGGATAAATGGCCTGACAGAAGCTTTCAATACCCTGGGAGGAGAGACGTGGCAGTCAGGAAAGAGAGGTGAATCTCACACACCCGATGAAGATGAGGACCAAGTGATCTTCTCGAACACATTTTCGACGCTGAGCCTAGACAGCCACACCAAAGAAGGGCGCCAAGATGTCGATGGTGATGACGTTGACGACGAGGATGCCGATGTTGCTGAGCAGGCTACCGCTACTGCAACTAGACGGGCGAGACAAAAACCTACCCAGAAAAGGAAGAAACACGGACGAGGACGAAAGCCGAAGACAAAAGGAAAAACGGTGGATACTGCTTCCACTCCCGACCTGCAGGATGTTCCATTGGAGAGTTATCGCATCATTGAGGATGAGTCTGGCATGGTGACCGATTACTTGATGGCTGTCTGCTCACTTGCCAGGCAGTTGATTGAGCTCCGTCATTACCTACAAGGTGTCTGGCGTCAGGTGGCCTATCGGGGCTTGAATAGTGTTGTCGCTGCGAATCTATGCAACGTTGCCAT
Source organism: Penicillium goetzii (assembly GCA_037043885.1). NCBI lineage: Eukaryota > Fungi > Ascomycota > Eurotiomycetes > Eurotiales > Aspergillaceae > Penicillium > Penicillium goetzii. The sequence goes on along the minus strand of JAWLST010000071.1, from coordinate 84,534 downwards.
CGGGATGATCAAAAACACGCAATCCCAAATATTCGTTGACTTTCCTGGCCATGACTCTTTTGATATCATCATGCAAACCCTCACGCGTGGAGATCCCGACAAGGCTCAAGGGATGTTCCACATGCAAGCTGGTCAATTCAAACCGGATGGAACATATGATATGTCCAGGCAATATGATATCGATGTGAGAGAAGAATTTCTACTGCACACCTATCAGGACCTATTCGACTTTGTCACCGACTATCAGAAAACACGCAGCGGCAAACCTACCAAGCCTATGCTCAAAAGTATCCAGAACTGGGACCCCAAGTTAGATCTTCAACGAGCCACCAAAGAGCAGCGCTTGAAGTGGCGCCGAGCGTACACTATCAACTGGTTATACGACTTGGTCAATATCTTTTCCTCCATTGTCGTTCAGCGTCGGACACTCAGGGGACAGACAATTCCTCTCGAGACAGTTGACTGGTCCAGGACCGGACCCTGGAATCAGCATCGACGATTATTTGGCATCAACGATTTTGCCGGCGACATCACTCATCTCGCGGTACAAAAGCCAGGGACAGACGTGCGGTCCAAAATTCTTCCTCACCATGTCTTCCAGCTGCAGTGCATCGTGGACTCCCTAGCTGTTTCGCGTGGCTGGTCGGTTGGAATGGTTGTGGACCACGTCCTGAACCCACCTGCGTCCAACTTTCGGCCTCGACGAGATGTCGATCTTTTCATGGATCGCGAGGCGAAAAGATCCACCAAGGGTTTCTGCAACTCAGTGGAGGTACTTGTTCAACTATTTGACGAAGATGCAATGCTTCATGGAGACCCCAACCGGAACGCTTCACTCAAGGAAATGCTGCTTGAACTTCGTCTGGACTTCATCAACTGGCTTGGGGAAAGCAAGTATATGCATGGCTTAACAGATATCCCTCCATCGCGATTTTCAAACACAAACAGCAACGGCCTATGGGAATACTGTCCATTCCTCTGTGGTGCAGGCCTCTCGGAAGGACTTGAATTGGCTTACGGCATGGGTTTGCTTATCTGGGACAACGTTCCTGAGCCGATGTGCATCCTTCACCTTCACAACATGTTAGTCCAGAAAGGCCTCATCGCACGACCAGTGGGGCTGTGGGATACACTAGAGTTCCTTTTCCAGGATTCTTGCTTCCGCGACGGAAAGAAACCAACTTCTAATTTTGTCGAGGCCCTCGAGGCCCTGGTTGGTGGGCCCAAGTCTCGTCGGGAGGCTTTCCAAAACCGGGCACGGAGACGGCAGTTTGCCCGAAATGCGACGGATATGAATGACCTGCTAGATGCCAGTGTCAATCGCTTTTTCAGAACTAAATCCTTACTGCGAATCTACCGGATTGCAGACTGGATTCCGGATCGAATTCCGGATCGAATTCCGGACGAAGAAGTACCCTTCGCCACGGGTTTAGCATTCTTACGTTTGGCTGAGACTAAGCAAACCAGGGATCGCGCTACAGGCATGGTGACCCTCGCCGACATTAGCCTGGTCAGGCATGCTAGATCCCGGGGAATGAGTGACGAAGACATCATCAGAATATCATCCACGCTGTCATCAATGTCAGAGGAGCCTGACATGTCCAAAATTCTGGAAAGTCTCCAGGCCACTTTACCCGAGGGATACTCGTGTGAAAAACCGCCCGGTGGCCTTGGCAAACGCGACCTTAGCCTTGCTGCGTACTTGGGTGTACTCCAGCACGATTTCATTGGGGACATTTGTGGCCAGATGAGGCCGCTATCCAGCCTGAATTACATGTGGGTCCTCGCACGCTGTTATGTGCTGTTCATGGAGATAGAAGACAAGTTGAGAGACTGTCGGAACCCAACATGGGTCCAAGCTTATGAAGGGAACTCTAGATTGACACAGCAGAAACGGCTGTCCCTTACCGTCCTGGCTTTGGGACAGGGAGATCACGAGTGCTTGAGAATCATGGCTGACGTATTTGAGGCGCAGAGAGGTGGATTCATGGACCATATCTACTGGGACGATTTGCTGGATTCTGTCACCGCGGGAAAAACCTTTGTATCTGAGGATGATACTCCGTTCAACCCAGATTCATGCACGATCATGTGAGTGGTACGACTGGTTCTTGCGGGGTAGGATCTCGGAATCGGGCATGGATGCACGTTATGGGTTTAGTTTCATTCGACTTTTACTCAAACCTAGCTCACGCATAGACCTCGGGGAGAAGTTCGATTAAAAGATACCTGATATTCATTCTCTGGGTGTTGGAATGGAAAACAGCAAAGTGGATCATACAGTGGTGCACCAATAGAAATCAAAACAGGTTTGAGACCACAAAGAAGTTGCCAGAAAAATACTAATCAATTACCTATGTATTCAATTATTGACAGAGAGTAGGATATACAGCAAGGAAACTCGTAGCGTTGATGGAGCCGAAACCCTTGTGCGCGTCTTGTGATCTTGCAGGTACCTCTACGTGATCTTGATCTCGAGACCAACCAGATCTACGGCCCTATGCAATTATAGGCCACGTTCGTTGCAAGCCATCATTCCACGTTCCGCTCTTCATTGGAGATGCAATGGAAGCATCAGTGATATAGCGGCTCTTCTCAAGTTATCACCATCGCAAGCACGTCGGGTCAGCCACCCGATGGATATACTCCATAGACCTTTGTCGTCACTTTGAGGACGAGACAACTGCCGCGGAGCACAAACTACCTGACTTCTGCTCCTCTCCAAAGAACTAATGGACAATGAGATCAACCATGTACCTATATACCGTCTAAGCTACAGACCTAGTAATAAATGAGAAGAATGAATTATGGAAGACAGGCCACATCAATGACAGTCATTAGCCCTGCCGGCGCATTGCTTTACCTTAGCACCCGAACATGTCCTGAGGACATGGACGCCATGCCTCGACACTCCGTATTTACCAGCTTCCAATTAGGCGTCACTGCCACTGCTGCGGAATGTAGCACACAGCTGGCAATATTGGTGTGTGAGATCCAGGACGGACTGCGGCAGATTGGTTGCCTGGACGATGCTTCGAACCTTGACGGCACCTTCATCCTCGATCAGCTTCCGTACCAGATACAAGAGATCCGGGGAGAACTAGAAGGGCATCAGCATTCCATTTGGAACTCAGTAGGCTGGGTTTTAGGGAAATCTTACCTCGGAGTACCAGCGATACTGCCAAGCGATCAAACGGATTAGGGCACCCAGCATACCCCGGGTATCGTTCCTCTTTTCGTACAGCTTGAGAAGACCGCGCATGGCCTTGGGCGAGAATCGAATTCCTAAGCAACTCTGGTAGGCCTCGATACTCTCGTCAAAGTGGTGCAGACGCTCTGCAAGTTCACCGAGGATTTCCCATTCGGTAGCTGACTTTTTGTATTCCATGGCTTGCTGGCGGAACTGGGCCATCTCGGTTCGCCAAATCGTGTAGATGCGGAGATCTTCGTACAGCACCATGAACAAGTTGTCCAACCATCGCTCACAGAGGCGCTTGTTGCGGAACTGCGTGTATGCGCTGTGCGATGGGTCAGGCTGTCAAAACAAATGATTAGTCAATACATTGGAATCCCTAGGAAGCCAACAGCGGAGAACGGGACCTACATCGTCGTTTCCGGACTTAACAACCTCGGAAGCCATGCTTTGCTCGGGTCGTTCAATGGAACTCTCAACCTTCGTCTCATCGCCATTGCCGTTAGTTGCAGACTCTGCTGGGCCAGGCCCAGAAACGGAGCCTGAATCGTCGCCATCATTCTCATCATCATCCTCGATCGAATCCCCGTTTGTCTCAGCCTCGAGCGACTGTGCGGGCTTCGGGACATGCTGACGCTCGACACGGTATTCCTCTTCCATGACAAAAACCTCGCTGCGGGTCTTGAGCAATTGATCCCATCCAATGGCAGCGGCAATTTTGGTGAGCAGATTGTAGGCCTTAAGGAAGGTTCCCTGGTAACCAGCAGCATGCAATTTCCTCAGAGAAGGATGGACGTAGTCGTGAGGATCCCCTTGCTTAGGTTGGCCCTCGTCAATCTCGTCCAGAATGCTCTCAGACAGAATGGGAAGCATGATACGAGACGGTTGTGGCATGCGTGGAGTGTCCTTATCTTGGTAGGTGAACATTGGGCACGAGTTCAAAGTTAATAGTGCCAAATCCCACTGTTCCAAGCCAACATAGACTTCAGCCAAGCGAGCCCAAGTGCTGAACTCGCTTGGCGCAGCAGTGACAGCCCGCTGGGCACACTCGAGAGCCATTTCGCCTTCGCCTTTGGTCTGGCAGAAGTCTGCCTGGCAATCGAGGAGGGCGTAGTCCATTGGAACATCCTGCAGGGCGTCATACATTAACCGCACTGCTTGCACCTCCTCGTCTGCCATAATCTGTACACGGGCCAGAAGGGATGAAACCTCCACGTCCCGTGTGCGCAGCTTCTCAAACAGGTTGATACCAGATGTGTAACGTCCGGTTGTGTAGATATATTTGAGAATGCCGGAGGTCAAGTGATTGCTGACAGTATTGGGGACTTGCGTCTCAGGGTCGGAGCTGAGCTGGCGACCTATGGCAATGTTAGAAGAGACCATTCGAGAGTGCCACTTCGGCCAGACGTACCCAAGAAGAACAACTTTTCAGCTGCATCCAAGAACTTGTGTTCCATTTCTGTGTTCGTCACAGGATTGAACCGTCTGACGCCAACAATCTTCTTGATCGCATCGCCGCTCCCATCATCCGCATACAGATAAGCCCTCAGAACAGCGCACAGAAACGTTTCCAGCCAAAGCGCCTCCGTAGCCACACGCTTGTCTCCATGCTCATCGATGCAGTATGCCTCTAGACTGCCGGGGATCTTGACTTCGACTCGCATGTCGAGGTGGGAGAACGCATTGTAGCAACTGCGTAGATATTAGCGACAAAATTCGGACCGATGACAGTCAACCAATCTAACCAGTAAATCCCCGACACCACTTTATGCGTCTTATCGAGGGGTGAGAATGTAAGGGTGTTGACATAGGCGGCTAAGCTCGCAGATGAGGACGCATCGATTCCGGTGACATGGTGGTACACGCCGGTCTGCAAAAAACGCCTCAATTGTTAGAAGCTGGGGATGACTGGATTGTAAATGGTAGGAAGCCATACTTGGCGGGTTGAATTGGCCTTTGGTTGTTTCACCAAGTAGACCAGGTCCGGGGGACCCAATTCCCGCAAGCTCTGCAGCGACTCTGTACGCGCATCGACCGCAACGAACAGTTCCTCCTCCTCATGGATCCTAGGTAATTTCCAAGCTGTCAGTTACATATCCTGCAAGCTGCGCAGCTCCAGTCCCTCTAAAGAGCGAGCAATGGCTATGCGCATGCAACTCCGGGGAACACGTAACCCGAGGGTGTTTTCAGGAGTACATACTCAGGGACAGCGGGCGCGACCATGGCGCCTGCACACGTGCAGTAAAATGAAGAGTAAGAAGGGTCCGATCTCAGTGAACAGGGTAAGAAAGAGAGGCGTTTTTCGAGGGTAGCACTGTCGAGGGGAAGTTGTAGCTAAACAGCATGAAAGAGCTTCAGGCCATCAGGCAACAAGGCGGAGAGAGGGCGCCCTTGCCTGATTTGGCAGCCAACGCGTGAATCGCGATAAGCTTGCGCTGGCGTTTATCCCTGCTTGCTTTCTCCCATCGCCATACTCCAAGCCTAGCTGTCGCCAGGGCTATTGGCGATGCATCTTGCTACTTTCACATTCGTTTATTGTCCTTGAGAATAACCCACGGGCAGCTCGCAACATGGCAAGCTGGGTCGCGTTGAACGTGGAGCCGGACGATGGGATTGAGGAGGAGGTCGACGACACCAAGGAACTCCAGATTGAAGAAGCTTTAAAGCTATACCACAGTGCTCTGAAGCTCCACTCGCAAGGTCCGGAGTACTATCCTCAAGCAGCAGAGGCATATGAGTCTTTGCTCAATTCCGAGATCTTCAAATACCCCGAGTCCCTCTCCGATTTCAAACGGCCCGATCTACCAGATGCGCAATCAGCTGCCGCCATCGCCGACGACGCTGCCGTTGCAGCAGATGCAGTCGCAGAATTCAATGTCAATGATTCCACCTCTAGCCTTTTCCAGACCCTCTACCTCTCCTATAAGAATCACGGCAAATACCTCCTCGATTCGCTGCATGAGACTCTACGGAATACCCCCCAGGGCGCTGAGACAGCGCAAGACAGCGCGCGAAGGACAGCGAAGGCAACGAAGGATGCGGTACAATCATTCGCAGAAGCTCTCGAGCGTGACGATACCGACCTCAATCTATGGAGACAGAGCGCCAGGCTCGGTAGTGCTCTTCAAAGCTATCGCCTGAATCGCTTTTGTCTCGAGAGCGTCCTGGCAGACGATGATAATCGCTTGGAAGTGCGATCGACGCAACTTGGTCTGGAGGAAATATTCTCAGAAGAACGTCTGCGGAGCACTCTCCAATCACTTTTCGACGGACTTTCCGCCTCCCAGATCCCGGTCAAGAAGCCGAAAAAGGCACTCGAGAAATATCTTAAACAGCACGCCGATTTATATTCGTACTTACCTACTCTGCCGACCGAGATACAGTCCCTGGACCCAACCAAGGGTCCTCTCGCCCTCTCGACTTCACGCCGGGAAATAAAGCCGTCCGAGGCGACATGGGAAGCTGTTGGTAAAGCGCTCCTCGAAGCGCTAGATGACGAGGAATATGCTTCTATTGCCGATAGCCCCAGTAAAGCTATCTGTGTCGCACTACCTCCCAAGAGCTCTGAGGCTCTTGATTCTCTTGAAATTGAGGAAATGGACAAAGTCTCCGAAGACGACGCAACAGGCCAGACCGGCAAGCTGAACAATGAAGATGTGGATATGCTCAAAGAGGACGAGGAAGTCGCTGAGACTGGGGAGCCCACGGAAGAAAATACACAGGATCAGCCAACCGAGGAACAATCTTCGATCGATCAGAGCGCAGAGAAACAGCTGATCGAATCACTGGAGCGACAATCGGTTCACCCACCACAAACACCAGCCCCCGATGGCGACGCAAACCCCGATGAAGCAGAACCAAAGTCTCCATCTGACACGCGAAAGAGATCATCCGCATCTGCTGCCAACGATGAGCAGCCAGAAGGAGGAAGAATGAAAAGTCGACGAACGCGAGCTCGAGAGTCGAATGCCGACGCATTGGCTCAACCGGATGAAGTTGCCTTTGACCATGAGAAATATTACGAAGACCGTCTGGAAATTTATGTCAATGCAGATGACTGGATGTTCAACACCCTCGGCTCCTTATACTCCAAGGTTGGCATTGAAGCTCTGGGGACGATCAGCACTCTCAGAGAAAAGGTTGCCGCGTTAAATGATTCCGACGAAGCTGCGCAGGAACCCGAGACACGGCTGATTCAAGATCTGCGTGGAATCTCCAATACTTGGAACGATGAAAAGTCTCGCCTGATGCAGCAAAAAGACGACCTTTCTTCTCTAAAGGACATCCGTGGCTCCAACAAGTCAGGGTTGTCCGTCTTCCTCGAACACTCAAGGAGTGGTACTCGGAAGCCTATGGTTCAGCATGAGTTGAAATCCGGGGAGGAGCTGTACCGGTTTTCAGAAACGGTAAACGGTAGCTGGCTGCACCCACATCAGACATCATACGAGTGGCTTAAATGTCTCCTCATGCCAGAATTTGGGAACGAACCTTCCCAATGGCCTGTCATGAAGTCAACATACACCTCTCTCCTGTGGTCGAAGGACCTCAAAGAGATAGCCGTGGAACTTCTGCTGCGCGAGGATGAATTCATCTTTTCAAGGATGAGCGAACTCGTCGCAGAGACGGAACAACGTGCTCTCAAGTCAAGTCCTGAATGTTCTTTCGAGTATCGGAAAAGCGACTTCTCTGAGCTCGAAATGATTCAGTCCATCTATGAACTCCACTTGGATGTATTTGCCTCCGATGAGAACACTGGCAGTGAAGAGAGTCGAGGCAACCGACAAGCCCAGAATGACCGTCTTGCCAGATGGGGTATCCTCGCTCGATCGGCGCTGGACCTCCTTCTCAACTACTGTCCGTCAGAAGAATGTCGCCAAAACCTGGCTCTTCGTCATCTGTGGGCGTCGACATTTCATGTCAACCTTTCTGGCGAAGCTGAGAGAGAGCACATCTTGCTTTGTCTCCAAGACCTGAAACACATACTTCTTGCCATCGGTGACCCCTGTCTCACCCTCTTGAACAATCCTACTATGTCTGAGTTGTCTGTTGCAACGGTTGATCAGGAGGTCCTCAAGCTCAAGTGCATGGATTTCTTCGCCAAAGTTTTCAATCCAGAGGACGAAGATCCTGTATCACTCATCGAAGCTATTGAGCCTATCCTTGAACCTTCATCCGTCGAGTGCGCAGATGGTTCTCCAGAGGAGAACGGTGAGAGCGGCCCCTCCTCTATATCCAGTGAAATGGGTGCGTTCCTAGACCGGGGTGATGCCACATTACGACTGTTCTTGTGGCGAAGGCTCCAAGAAGCGTACCAGGCCATTGATTATCCACCGAAGATTGTTTCATGCTATCTGCGGAGCATTGAAATTATCATGAAGGAGCTAGAGGACTCAAAACATCTTGAAGAGACAAGTGGGCATCGGCAACTGACCTTGCTTGGCTGGCTTAAGTCGCTGGATGCAATCATGGGAAAGGCAATCCCACTCGTTCTTCAACAGGTTGAAAAAGCCTATGACTGTGTTGATATGGAGCACCTCCAAGCTTCTATTTCGGCAGTAGCTCGTCTCACCAGACTGGTTCATACTTTTGTCTCGTGCGAGGATTCAATTCGTGTGGGCCAAACATTGGGTCGTGAACTTCGTGGATCACTGGCAAAATCGTTCGAAGGTTTCAAAGAAAGGATGCGAGAGCTTTATGTACGTTGCTGGATCCTACAGTATACTCTGTTCGTGGAGGCAATCGCTCAGAACAAGGACGTCTTTGAGGAACCACTGGAGGATCGCATTCACGTTCTTCGGTCTGTGCACAATGCGCTGGGCGTTCGCTCTATGTGTAGATACTCTCAGAAACGGTTCTTGAAACTTCTGAAATCTGAGTTGCTGGACCTGGAGACCAAGGGTGATTACGAGTTCGATATCTGTCAGGTTCTCCTGGATCTTCACGGCATCAAATTCTCGCCATTTGATGGAACGTCGGACCACGGATGCTCCCCCGAAAAGTTGGACCGGCCTACTGCTATCATGATGATCGACTTCGTCATGAGACAAGCACAAAACATGAACATGAAGGATTTGTCGAAGTCTGACTTGAAGACCACTATCGAAAAGATGCAACAAACGATTGTCCCAGCCAAGATTTCATCGTCACCGCAAATGTCTTTCAATCGACGCATCTTCCATGGGTACATCAAGGCGGCAGTTAACCCATCTATTCTCCTCCGCGCAGTCCAGGGGGTATTGGAACTGTCAATGCTGACCGTTCCGGGTGAGAATGCTCAAATTGCCGCCAAGGGATGGTATTTCCTTCTTGGCCATGCCGCATTGACAAAGTTCCGGTCTCAGAAGCGCCTCTGCCCTGGCTCGACGACTGAGCTTGACGACGCGATCAATTTCTTCCGACTGGATATTGATCATGGATCCGGGCGATGGGAGACCTGGTATCGTCTGGCTCAGGCTTATGATACCAAGCTTGAGGAAGAGATAACGTGGACGGCGGATAAGATCAACAACAATCGCAGTGATTTGGCAGCTACTCAACGGTATGCGATCCATTGTTATGCAATGGCCGTCTCAACAGCGATGAGAAGTGCGGAGCCAACGAACGAGACCCGGGCGCTTCTATCAGACCTTTACACTGATTTCGGAATTCGGATGTACTCTTCGTCTCGTGGACCGCTCTCGATGGGGGCCTTCGGTCTTTCAGATTTCTCTCGCCACTTCAGCAGCGAAGAAAGCCAGCAGATGTACAAAGGGCAGCCTTTCAAGGAGATGTCCTCGTACTCCGTCTGGAATTTCGCCAGAAACCTCCTCAGGAGAGGCCTGGTAGAGAAACCGAAACGGTGGATGTGAGTACCAACCTTCTATCGCTTACTTGATGACAAGGTGGAGCTAACGAGCTCTTAGAACGCATTATTTCATTGGCAAATGTCTCTGGAAAATGTTCAGCTGTGACGATTCCATGAGGACGACTTCCAAGCGGGTTGAAATGCACGATGTTCTAGACGCCTTTCAGGATGCTATTTCGAGCCTCCCCAAGAGGAAGGATTCCCGCGCAGACCCTATCTTTGAGCCTCATTTTAAGCTTGTATCTATTGTTCACAAACTGGTGCTCCGTGGGGACATGACTGTAAGTCTGGATTCTTATTTTTTTTTACCAGACCCAGTATCTAACACCTACGCAGCCGACCGAGGCTAGTCAAGCCCTTCAAGTCACCCCTTGGGCTCGGAAAGTGGAGGCACCCGAGAACATCGATGGGTGGAAGCCATACATCCTCGATGTCATCCGGAAGTTTAAGAGCGCCGACAAGTCCAACTGGCACCATCGGATGAGCGCCAAGGTAATCACCTTTTCTATAACTTCAATATTTTGACCTATTTTCTAACGAGATCAGGCTGCCCATGTCATATATGACGACGAAAAGAATGCCACGGCCGCAGTCGCGGCTAAGCAAGAGCTTTCACAGATTTTCACCAAGACGCTTACGATTCAGGTCTGGCGACCGGAATTTGAACGTCCGGGAAGGCATTTCGTGTATACCACCCGTTACGTGTACTTTTTTGTGAGCCTACTGGATCAGCTGGATGATCGTGTAAGCTTGGATCAGCTCCTGCGTCGCGTGAGAAAGAAACAAGGGGATTTCATCGACCACACGAAACTGTGGGAGGACGTGTGCTTGACTTACGCGAAGATGATCCGCAGAGCCGCGAATATCAACGAGGGTCACGAGGAGAGCGTCTTCAAACCCATCGGGTGGGAAGAATTCTCTACCAAAACAGCTCGACTGGAGACTTTGACACAACTGGCTCCAGATAGTCTTCCCCTCCTGGAGCTGATCCGCGACTCGCTGGAGTTGAAAAAACTCAACAACAACTTGATGAAAGTGACCATGTTTGAAGACCTGATTGCGGATTTGTACGCCCGAGTCTACGAATTGAACATGTCTCTGCTCATCGAGCAGGTCAATGAGGAGAACAAGGAAAAGATGAAGGTCGACCATCTTCTCATGACAGGCGACGGCAATACAGAAACATCTACGCCTGGGAATTCTCTTCCAGCTTCTGATACTCCAGCTCCTCGGGGCAGGACCAAGGGGATTGCTCGTCGTGACGTTCAAAAGCGTGCCGATACGATCGTCAACCTGAAACTCGGCCCGCGAACAGCAGCAAACAAGTTCACCGCCGCGGCTGACACAGATCAGTCGACTCCACAGGGCCCGAATTCATCCTCGGCACCCACTTCAGCGCCTTACGGTTCAGGGGAACAGACGTCTGGTACGGGTGATGGTGCTGCTGTGCAAAGGGGTGATCACAACAGCTTAAACGACACTGCAGACGAGAGTGATCTGAGTGACGTCGATGAGAGCAAGCTGGACAAGCTGACCTCCGAACAAAAATCTCTTTTTTCTAAAATCCAGCATGCCGAAGCAGGTGATGTTGAAACTGAAACTGAAAACGATGGCGCCGATGAAGGGGAAGGCGAAGGAGAAGGAGAAGACGAAGAAGGCGATGAGAACGATGATGGCGAGGATGAGGATGACCCTGCCGCCGCTGAAGCTGCTGGTGATGATGAAGACCAAGGTGATGAGGGAGAAGATGAAGAGATGCAAGATGAAGACGAGGCTGGTCCAGATGGGGATGAAACCAAGCTCGAAGATGATGACGAGCCGTCTGAGCTCGCTGAAAATCAGGATGATTCAATCCAAGATGACAACGCCGAAGAGCCGGACCCCATGGATGTCACACTTACGTGAAAGTTTACTCCATCATTTGCTTTGTTTGTTTAATAACGGTGGCGTATGGCTGGCAATGTACCAGGATTATCTTTCAGGATACACCGGCGGGGCGTTTGGAAATTGGAAGATATACTATACTTTGCTCATTGATACCAACCCGATTTTTTAATGTCGCTTCCATCTGTTTCCCTTTGCTAGGCAACGAGATTAGTATAACATCCCTCAGCATCTGCGTGTTGGAATCAATTGTCCTTTGGGATTCAAAAACTGATATCTCCCTTCGACTTCTTATAACGCACGCGTAGCCATTGAAATGTATATTATCAGGACAGCAAGATACTTGGTGACAAAGAAGAAATTGGATATTATCTGCAAGATTATTGAAAATAGTACATAATCACAACAAAAAATAAGACTCCCAGGAACGACCAATTAGAACGCCTCAACCAAGAATATCCTTCCTTGCCCAGGGGTGTATCTAACCAATCCAGCTTGCCAAGAAAAACAATCAAAAGCAAATCGTAAAGTCATGACAAGAATCAGTGTGAAGTTTCTAAATCTCGCTCTCCGGTGCCAAATCCCACTTGCGAGTCGATATTTTCCTCGTCTTCTTACCAGGCGAGGATGACTTTGGCGTGGGAGATGGTGGGGAGAACATGCTGTCGGTAAGGTTAAGTTGGTTCATGCGTTGCAGAGCGTTTTCAATGTCACTCTCCCGGCCAAGACGGTTGGTTGTCCTGCTGGGAGAGGGCGGGCCATGCTTTGCCCTAGGCTTGCGAGTTGGAGACTGAGAGGACATTTCGCGTTCGAGGATGGCCAGACGGCGACGAAGTTTCTCGTTTTCGTTTTCCAAGTCTTCAACTCTGTCATTCATTGACTGCTCAGGGTCTTCGTAAATGTTGAAACCGCGAGAGACAAGCTCAATCTTCTTGTCAATGTGGTCATCGTTGCGGCCAATCTGAGAGGAATGGAATTAGCAAATGCATGCATGATAATGGTCCCAAAGGTAACGAGATCTTGCTTACCTGTTCATCCCATGCAGCCTGCCAGCGTCTCCTCTCTTGCTCCATTTGCTCATCCATATCGGCCCAGCATTCTTCCCGAACCTCTTGTTCGATCATCACACATCGATCTTCAGCGGCTTTCAATCTCAGTTCAACATCCGAGCGAGCTATCTCCTCTTCTGCCAATCGCACCGCGAGGCCATGGCAATCTTTCGACAGCCTGGCGATTTCAGCCATAGCGCGGTCTAGATCCTCGGCGGACACATCATTAGGTGAAGTGCGACCGCTCGTTGATCGTCCTCGCGCAGAGACCGCAGAAACGATTGACTCGGTCAGAGATGGAACGCGGGGCACTGTGACCTCGCGTGCCAGCGCTGAGTAACGTAGAATTTGAGAGGTGGCGTTGAAATCCCCTACTGGATCAGCAGTCACAACCATAACGGCCTTCTGAGGATACTGTCCCCGAGACATCTGGTTGGACGAAGGGAAAGAATTAGAGAACAAGAGTTCAGTGAGTTTGCACTGGCGGTATGGAACGAGTGCAGTCTGAAAAAGTTAGCAGTTACTCTACAACCACTTCAAGAAGGACTCTTACCTTGACCCCATCTTGGAGGTTGCTCTGCATCTGCAGACATTGGCCGAGATACATCAGACTCTCGTTGATTTTACCAGCCTCTGCAAGAGTTGCTCCGGCAGTCTTGGCGGTCCTGGCTCGTTCAGATCCTGATGATCATTAGAATTCGACTGCAAACCAGGAGGGATTATTTTGGGACGTTACCTGCTAGGTCAACCACTGTGAGAGTATTCCCTGTCCAGGTTGCCTCGCCTTCTCGCTTGCTGTGTGCCAGCTTCTTGACCTCCAGACAGAAAAAGCCATGGCTTCGTGAGCTAACACTATTAGCTCCTGTACCTGTGACCTTGCGCTCTGTCAACCCGACATCGAGAATAGCCAAGGCTTCTTCGTAGCTACTGCAAGCAATTTTGCGTAGACCTGCAACCAGCTTCCGGTCCGGAGATCCTTCGGTAGGCTTGAATAACAAGGGGCGACGTCGATCCTTTTGATTGTTTCCGCGGGACACAGTGTTCCCTTGACCAGGTACGATCGAGGGCGACAGTAGATCGAAAATGCGGTCGTTGTAGACTTCGTACATCGATACTAGTACCACGTAATCGGAGCTCGGTTTTAGCTCCACGGCGAGATGGCTCACGTCGGGCAGTCTCGGGGTAGTAGGAGGTCGTTCGCGGGGCTGGCGGCGGGGGAAAACCAATGCAGGTGTCGGCTCCTTAAAGACATAAAGTCGTGATTTAGCTAAACGGGTCACGTGGGTATTGGGACGGGTAAAAGGGAGAGGGTTCAGGGATCCGGGGTCGATCCTCCTGGGTTGTTCAGTTGACAATGGGTCAAAGCTGAGTTGATCCATGCCATTGGGACTGTAAATCCGGCTGGGGTCCGGCCCGCGAGGGCTTCCAGGAATCGGGTATGGCCTGGGGAAACCGGATCCAAGTACAGGGCCACGCTTGGTCGGCGATCCTTCATGGGTATTCAGGGATTCGGGGCTCCGTACCGTCTGTGGGGTGTGTGCGCGAGATGGGCTCATGGGAGTTTGAGCTCTCGAGCTACGGCCAGCACTAGGCTCGCCGTAGACGGCTTCCAGGAAAGTTTGGGCTGAAAATATCTGGGCCTCCGAGGCGTCCGATGCGGCTAATGACGCGAGTGTCAAAGGACTGATACTGCCATCTTCTGTTTTCTTGGTGGGCTCCAGAGATCGAAAAATGACGTCGAGGGCCATCTGGGTCATGCCTCGTTGCGATTTAGACCCTAGAATGGTGTGACTCTGTGCGCGCATCCCCAATTAGCTTGTATTTAAGCCATTACGAGATCAAGGAATTCGAACCTTTCCACTTCCTGTCACTCCGAGTGTCGCGACTAATCCATCCCGACCTTCTTTCAAAACTCCTCTCACAATGGATTCCATTCCCGTGTCGTGAAACACATCCAATTGTGTCGCATTTTCCTCGAAGACCTTTGTGAACCCGAATTTCTCAATAGCGCGTTTGCGCAAATCGTTCGGCGGCTGGAGAGTGATATGGGTTGGAGCGGGCGCGACGATCGCTCCGTCATCTTGAGACGCCTCTGGGGGCTCAACGGTCAGGAAACGGTCGGCATCGTCGTGTCTTTGGTTCATTGGGGGGCGCAGGCGCAGATAGACCTGGAATAGCGAGGTCTGGGGCTGTTTGGACGGCATCTTGACTCTTGTGGGCGGGGATGAGTCTGCCGTTCGAAATGAATGTGGAGGTCAAAAAGCCGTTGGCGAGTTGGAGTCAGCAAGAAGTCGAGGAGTCCAGTCAACACCGCCTGGTCCCAATCGGGCAAGTCCCGTGTTGTCCCGGCAACCACTTATCTCAATGGTCACGGGACTGGGCAGTTGCGACCAGCGTCAACGTTTGCTTCTCGCTGGTTTCCAAGTCACTCAGTACTCCGTACTGCCTTCACAATTCTCGTGTTGTCATGCGGTTGCAACGTCATTAGGCAACTCTCTATGCACGCAAGACTTCATTTTCTTGTTCTGGAACCATGGCGGTGGAAGCGTCCTCGACTCGGCCTGAGCCGCAAGCCACACTTGCCCTCGTGAACTGGTGCGGAGATCTATCTCCTGATAAGGACCAACTCGTATCACAGCCATCGCCATATGTGGTTCACCTACACTTTCAGGATCACAAGGGATAAGGCTGCATTTTGCACTCTGTATCTACGCCCAGTTAAGCATCGCCGGACCCTCGCCCGGAGGCTCATTCAGGAGAGACCCACGGATCGGCGCTTGGACCCAAACGTCTCCTCGTATTTGGGCTAGCCTGCTAGCCTGCTGCGCCTTGCCACGGTTATCTGGTTAGGGTAACCTTTGCGTGCTCACTGGCTGTGACTATCCCCACCATCCTGTCTCGGCCCAGTGATTGGCTCCAGCAGCCGTATTGCTCCCTTGGCAGCTTCGTTGGTTGTGACCCAATCCGGTAACCTCGTTTTCGCTTGTCAGTGGATGTGAAGCTCTGCAAAATAAGGCTGAACCTAGGGGAAGATGCACCTCACGAGTCACGTAGTATATAACTCCCACGAGGATCCAGCTAGAGCATGTAGTGTATATCCAGATCAGTCTGACTTTCAGAATCATCTACCTAGAATCGGCTTCTTGAACTATTCCATACTCTGTGTACTTGCAGAAGACGACCTTTACATATTTTGCAGCCAGAACCTAACAACCATGCTTGAGCCACGCTCGTATCGTGAGTTTTTTCAAACGCATCTTCAAAACTTCCAGGGTATATCTGACATCGAGCAGAGGAAGGCAGTTTGTGGTTCTATGCCCCCAATAAAGGTGCCGCCATTGCCTTCGCGGTCCTTTTCTTTGTATCGGGTGCCATTCATGCCTATCAGAACATGTACGCAAGGACCATATTTCCCGCCCTCTCTCAAAACATACATTGACAACCTCTTAGAAGATACAAATCCTGGAAAGTGACCGGTCTCCTACCATGGTCGGCGCTCCTCTTTACCGCGGGGTTTATCATGCGGACGATCGGCGCCTTTGGTCAATGGGGCAACGTTGGCGTCTTCATCGCTAGCAACGTCCTCCTTCTTGTCGGACCGTAAGAATCTCCCTAGTCCAGATTTCTACCTGGCTGGAGTATACTAACGTTAATCATCACAGTCCTGTCTATGAAGGTGCCAATTACTTCATTCTTGGTCGAATCCTATACTATATTCCATACCACTCGCCCATTCACCCTGGCCGTGTATTCACCACTTTCGTGGTGATCGGCGTAGCTATCGAGGTGATCACTGCGAATGGAGCCGTTCGGGTTGCGGGTGGTGATTCCACGCCCACCTCGGTGAGCACAGGCAAGGCATTACTGAAATCTGCACTCATCTTACAGATTGCCTTGATGGTCGGATTCATGGCTCTGGCTGGAAAGTTCCATCACAATTGCTCCAAGGGTGGCGTGCTCAACCACAAGATCAAGCGCACCCTGATCGTCCTCTATATCAGCTCTACCCTTATCACCATCCGAACCATCTACCGCACGGTTGAATACTTTACTGCTGCAAGCTTGAACACCTACGATGATATCGAGCATCTCAGTCCCGTCCTCAAGCAGGAATGGTTCTTCTGGGTATTTGAAGTGGTGCTCATGTATAGCAACACTACTTTGTTGAATGTCTTCCACCCTATGCAAACACTGCCACGCTCGAACAAGATCTACTTGGCGCAAGATGGAGTGACTGAGATTGAAGGACCAGGATATGAGGATCCCCGGCCTTGGTTCGTTACATTTGTGGATCCATTTGATATCTATGGATTGATCGCCCACCGCGGCAAGAAAGAGAAGTACTGGGAGTCAAGTGAGGCGCAGCAAGGAAATACTTCTCATGCCGTGCAGGAGGCATGAAGTTACTCTTGATCTCTTGGATCCTCTCTATTATGTACGGTGTGAAGTTTTCAAGCTGTGACTCGTTGCTTTTGAGGCTTTTCCGTTTTTTTTGACTTCATTCTTCGGCTTTGCCTTTCATGTTTATATCATACCCACTATAGACTGTTGACTTTATTGCAACTATTTTAATTACAAGTGACATTATGAGAGATTGTGCAAGGGGTTCATCATCGCCACGGCTATAAACATCTCCCAATCAAAGTGTGCTGACTAGATAAAAGGCCCTGCTGCCTTTTTGACACCGATCGTCGACGCCAGGGCGACGTAAAGAACCGAGATATGATTATATCACATGGATGAAAGTGCGGCCATACCGGGTCAATGGGAAATGCCCATTATCCGTTCCTTGTAAAATGATTGAGATGGTTTGACCAGCCTTTGCGTCTGCTGGGATCGCAATATTCGCCCTATGGTTGCCACCCTCAGTCACAATCACTGCCCCTGGGTATGTGCCCTCTTCGAAGAATTGCCACCAGGATGTGGTGACATTGTCAAGATCCGGATCGCTAACTGCACCTGCCAGCATCACCGTCTGCCCAGCATGCGCCTTTACTGCAGTTCCATTTAGACACTCGACAACGGGCGCATGGTTAGCACGTGTATAGTTCGCTGTCAAGGTCCACTGGATACGAGCCGCAAAGTCATTCTGGACAGGGGCCGCCCAGCGATCCGTTGTATAGTAGGCGACCTCATCACCAGTCTGATCCTTCTCGATAGCAACCATCTGCCATAGGTTAGGCGAAGTGGTGTTTTGAACGGCCCGGCCGCCCCAGCCACCGAGTGTTGGGTTAGCTGGGTCTTGGAGGCCGGTCGTCAACAAGGGATTGAACACCACATTGTCACCCTCGGACAAAAAGTCGTACGAACCAGTCGGCTCGCACCATTGGCTTGACGATTTCAGCTCTGTCACATTCCCAAAGACATCGGCGGGGTCACCTGGCATTGACTGGCCGTCGAGCCAAGAACGATAGAGCTTGCCAAATGGTCCTGTCTCGATGTGCGCCTTGATCCAGTCACCCGAGAAATATTCTTCGTCGTCAGGATAGCCACGGGCATTGCCTTGACGCTTGCAATTATAACCCCACGTCTTGTATCCAGCTGACAGCTCCTCAACCCGAATATGTGGCCAGTTGGGAGCGATGTAGTCGGCGTATGTCTCATCCTGGAAGCCACTAGCCAGGATGATAGCTTTGCGGGAAATGGTGTCTCTAGTTTTTTTCCACTGCTGCGACTTCGAGTACTGCTCCTCGATTGACTTTAGGGCACGAGCAATTGTGTTGGTCCCACCCCATGCCTGCAGGTACAATGGTCGCGGGTCTTCGTCCAGCAGCAATGAGCGGATAAGATTCGAACCATCGGTGTCAAGTTCCATTTCACCCTCAAAGTTGATATTGCCAATTTTGACCTTGGACAACAATTCATCTGGCGTAGGGTAAAAAGGATCATGGCAGTTCAGATTGGGATAAACCTCAGCATACGCCTGAAGGACTTTGTCCTGGATGGTTCGCGTACCGGTCCAACGCCATGTCCACTGTGGAGTGCTGTATTCTCTTTCTGGGAGAAAGAACTTGGTTCCATTGCCGTCACCGGACCAGTGGTATCGACTAGATGTGTAAATAATACCCTGGGTATCGAGTTCATTGGTGTATAGTAGGTAGCGGACCAGAGAGGCTAGATCGTCTTGCTCTAGATCAGTCGTTACGACAGTGCGCACCCTTTGTGACCTTTTAGTGGCATATGCCTGGGCAGCAGGTAGCGCGGTGACCAACAGGCCAGCCGCAAGGAGGTAGTCGAGGAATAGCATCTGAGGAGGAAGGTGATGTGCTTGGGTGTGTGGTCTTTGAAGACAAATTTATTCATCCAGGCCCTGACAGCAAGCTTGCTGAATTTAAGCAAAACTACAATTCCTGTCATGACAGAGGTTAGGATTGCCTGTGCTTATTCTTACCCTAAAGTCGAGAGCATTATTGTGCTGCATACTCCTTTGATGTGGGGCTCATCTTCTTGAATACATATTCAGGGAAGATCATCATAGACGGAAAATTCCCTTGACGATGTGGAGAACTTCAGGAGCCTAGTGCGGGGAACCTGTGGAGGGTCAAACCGCTTCAAATTAGTGCCACTCGGAAAATTTTTAGCGGTGCTTAAGCCTGCTTCATCTGGACGAGATGTGATCTCTTAGCGGTGCAGTTTCCCCAAAGGTCCAAATACTAATGACCCCGCCTCTGTCAAGTTGGTGCGTAAGATTCCTTATTAAAATAAAGGACGGAATGGCCGGTGTCATAGATTACGTATTTTGAAATACTATCAGCACAGCTAGGTTGCATGCGATGTTACAATTCAAAGCAGGTCATATTGGCCGCGACAGGTAATTCACACACAGTCGCTTTACTTTATCCATAAAAATCAGATATCATACTCGTCCTTTCCCATTTCCTCTTGAATCTCCCAGCTGTACCTTGCAAATGGACTTCGTCGTCGAATCCTCTCACCGTAGCACAAGAACAATGGAGGGACGATACAGAAGACAGTTGCCACGGCTGCCAGAACCGAGACCGCAATATTAGCCCCAAGCCCGTTGAACATTTGATTCGTAAAGAGAGGGAATGCCCCGGATAGCATGCCTCGTAGGAACGCCACAGCAGCGGTAGCACTGGCGGAGTAGCTCAAATAGCTATCTGAGATATACCCATATAGCACAGTATCCATTTCCGTGAGAGCATACCCGACAAGAACAAGAGACAGCGTTGGCACAATCCACGGCGTATTCGGCCCTGGTGTCTTAGGTGGGATTGTCCAGCCAAACCACCACAGTCCGATAGCCAAGAATGGGGCCCCGAGTGCCAAGCCCACAAGTTTGTCTTCAGGCCTGATGGGTTTTCCTTGCATCCTGCGCCTGTTGAAAATATAGCAATCCAGAATGCGAGTGAATGTGCTGAGACATGTTCCGAGCCCCATAGCCATAAAAATGAGGGATGCCTGGGCCGCAGAGAATCCCATAGATTGATATATTGGCGGTAATGCCTCGGTGAAGAGAAAGATTAAAGACATTGCGACGGATATCATCATAGCGATTGTAAATATGATGGGTTCTCGGAAGAATAGCTGCACGGGGCGGAAAAGAGCCTCTTTGACGAAGGTCTGTAGGTTTGGAGAGTGGTCATGATTTAATGCTGGAGGGATTTCAGGGATTTCGAGTCGCATTCGATCAACTTCGCGTGTCAGTATGTAGGATGACCGGGATTCTCGAATAAGGCAAAGGAGGCCAGTGATGCCACCAATGATGATCGCGTATGTAAAAAACACCCATCTCCTAGAATTTGGTTAGACCTCAGGTCCTGATAATAAGGGGGAATGCTCATACCAGTTGATATGACTACTCATGATTGGCCCAACAACCAACCCAATATTTGAAGTCACTGTCCAAAAGAAGACAACCCAAATACGTGCCTGCGAGTTGAACATGTCCTCAATACTCCCGCCCACAATAGTGCTGGGAATTGCTGAAAGTAACCCAGCCAATGTTCGCATGATGACAGCCCCAGTAAGCGATTGTGCCAGTCCAATGATGAGACAACAAACACAACTCAGTCCACTGCTGAAAATATACATCTTTTTGCGGCCGAAGGATTCGGACCAAGGTGGGAACAGAATAGTGCCAATAGACTGGCCTAGAAGAAAACTGTTGTATAGTTAGCTCGCGTTTCCCCATGATGAGCCTATAGGTAGGATAAAATCTCACACCGTCACAAAGCAGAAGGTTGCAAAGGTATGGTCCAGATGATATTCATGTTTTGCCTGCGCCGCCGCCGCTGCCTAGTCCATTCATTAGAACTTTGCTTGCTGATCTATGTTTCTTGAGACTCACTCCTGCCGTGCTGCTAGCAGTTCTTTTCCAGGGAAAGGAAGTTAGTTTCAATAGAGCACACGGTTAGACAGGGATGTTCATACATAAAAAGGTCTAAAGCGCAGATAAGTCCAGTGTCGTATGTCTTTCGAAGGACAGACCAGTTTCTTGGATGTTTCGGGTTCTCTCTTAACCATCGTACAAAGGTCCCGTCTGGTGTTAGCTCAAGACGGTGGTGTCGAAGATGTTCTTGTAGTGAGAAATTGGTCTCTTCCATGGTATTGTGAGAGTCGCATTTCATTTTGGAAGACCAGGGATTGACCGTTTATTCCATGAGAAACGATTCGAAGGCGACCCAAGGTTTGCTTGTTCAAGAGACCTAGTGAGTCCAGCTTTTATCGGATTTCAAGAACCTTAGGTGTAACATGATCGCCCCAGTTTAGGCCTTTTGCGCATAGCGGACTGGGAAAACAGGGGGTCCATTCCGAAGAATGGAAGACCTCCCCCTGTAATCTACAAGCAGGACAAAACCTCCGACTATATCACCAATAATAGAACACAATCTCCGCCTTGTACGAAAGAAGGCTTATAAGGAAGATGATGATTTACATCTTACTACCAAAGCCTTCTGTTATCCTCGCAAACTTTCTCCCATACTTGTCACAAACACTCTCGTAGGAGCATTTTCTAGTTGTTCGTTATCTTCAATCCTGTGACTTTGAGTTCCAGAGATGGAGAATTGTCAGCATTCTTGGTGGAATGAAGGGGGCCTATATCTCTGGATATCTACACCCGTAGCTCGATGGTTAAGGTTTCCGACGACTAATAGATTGTCAGAACATCAAATTGTGATGTCAGAGTTAACTCGAGCATGTTTCCGGGGCTCCTCACTGAGCCATCACCTGAGCAGGTTCCGAGGTAGCTGTAGATCTCTACATGTCTTTGGGAACTGTAGTGTATCTATGTATAATACATAGTATAGGCTATTCTGTAAGTCACTCACTTAAGTGAAGCTTTTTCGATTCATGGCATGTGCCTCTTTTAAATACTGCGTATTACCTACGGCTCGGATGTCTACTGGGCAAAGCCATAGAATATATAGTACTTCAGGAAGGAAAAATCCCCTGACTAATATGTGAAAGGGAAGCGACTGCAAGGTTTCTAATAGCACCCCCTCGAGGGGGACACTAAAAGGTGCAGAGCGTAGCGGCTTATTAAAGCTAGAGAAAGCGATAATTTTAACTATATAGCTCGGTAGATATTTTCGGGGATTGGCTGGTTATAGCCTGCTTAGCATCAGAGGTAAGTCGATCGTGGTATTTGGGTTAACGGGAGCACCCTGCGTAAGGGTCAGGCGGGCGGTAAAGATAGTAGCGATTGAAAGTTGAAACCCGTATTGTTATACGTTGTAGTGGATATTGAAGCTGCTGTCCTTATTTGGAAACTGATAAGTGCCTTAGATACTAGTACATTAGATTAGATGAGCTTCCATGCTTAGCATCTTGACATAATCGTGTGAATGTAATCTCGCATGAGTATAGGTGATTGGTAAGATGTTCTCGTCAGTCAAAAAAATGCTTCACCTAGGAGTGAGAATCCATTCAACATTGAGGGAAGAGTAGCCTTGTCTCTCGACTGGAGCCTTGTCTACTAACTACACTGCCTGGCCACGAGATTTACAAACGGCGCTACTGGCACTAATGTTATTTTCGTAATATAAACGGTAAGAAACAGAATATTATCTATGTGTCCGCATATCCTAATAGTAGATAGGTAATCTTAATACGTATCGGGAGGCTTGCTTGGCAACTCCACTTTTTGTAAATCTCCTGACGTAGCCAGACAGTGTAGTTTAGTGCCTGGCCACCCACGAAAATGGCCTATGGTGCTAGACCAGAAGCATAAGCGCATCCTTTATTCGAGAACTATGGCCTTTGTGGAGTATCGACCCATTGATTTTCTATCATTCCCAGCATTCCCAGATTTTGAGCACTTATTCCATCTCTACCGACACTGTACAATCCATAAAGACCCACCGTCTAGCTTCTAACGCCGCTTTTGTCCTATTCCTAGTGTAGGTAAGGTAGGTTTAACGTCGGAGGCTCGGATGGAGAACGTTGCCGAGGTCTCCTAAGTTCCTAACCCACGGACCTTCATTATTAACCGATCCTCCCACAGTTCTAGATATACCCTGCTATATTAGTTAATTGACGGGCCAGGATTGTTGGACTAAGTAGCTAGTAATTCGCGCAAAATAGTCACTCCCGAGTTGCGGATTTTCGTTCGCGAGCGAAATCAGCCATTATTAATTTGGGATATCTCAAGTCGTCCGGGTTCCAGTTTCACATATCCCAAGAATCTCTTGGCCGAGTCCTAAGTTTCTACCACTATCTAGCTGAACGGGTTTAAGTAGTTTAGAGGTTTAGGACCTGTCTAAATATCTGTGCCTTTCTGTCGGGGGGAGGGGGTTGGGTGGGCAGAAAAGCACAGATATTTGTGAAATATCTAATTAGCTGGGCCCTATGGATGGTTGTTTAGGACCCACTCGACGTCTCCGGAGTCCGTAAGTAACAAAGACATCGGGGGGCAATATGACCGCTAGACCAAAAATGCTCCATGAGCTACATTCTTAGTTGTGACCGTCATTTATTGCTTTGACAGTAGGTAACTTTAGAGGCTCCCGTGACCCCGTTGTGCTAAGCTCTTCCTATATGGGGCTTGGGCCGGTCCGCATTTGCGGGCCTTGCCCGCCGGGGCCAATAGTATACAGACGATCTCCTCTAAGCGACTTACCCTATACCAAGTCTGATTTTTTCCGTGCCCAAGTAGGAGTATGGTGGGACTTACGACTTCGAGCGCCTTGCTACGGCCGTCCAAATTCAATTAGAACGGCACAAAACGCCACTTTCGAAGGGGCGGCCACTATGTATCGCCCACCGTACCGCGGCGCCTGGAGCGGGTATAGGCTGAATTGAGATATTGTTAGTTCATGCAGCCAGACTTGATTGCTTCAGCGACACTGTCAACTATCAACTCTCAACTGCTTCCTGGGCCACGACATCTGGTCTGACACACGCTCCAAATGCTTCTACCAAGGAGGCTTTTGAGACCTGGCCTTGCGTTCCTCAACTTGCAATTTTGCCGTCTGCTATTGGGCTTTGCCCTTCCCTACGGGCTCGCAACAAATTGGGCCCGCACCCGATGTTGACGTGATCCAACATCGGCCTTTTTCGCAGAAGACAAGGCTTACGAGCCTGCCTACTCAGTCCTGCGTACAGAGCAAGCCAACGCCTTCCTAGAACATGCCAACAACAATACCCTTCCCCTCCATTTTCAGACCAAAGTATCTGCCCATCCCACGATGTGTGTGGGGATTACCTCAGTGGCACGGAGGGGTGTAAATTATCTCCAAGGCGCGGTAGGGTCAGTACTGGAGGGCCTTACGGCGGCAGAGAGGGGAGATTTATATCTGATCGTCTTCATCGCGCACTCAAATCCAGCAGAGCATCCGGCGTATGTGGAGCCGTGGCTTCATGCCCTCGCTGACAAAGTCCTCCTCTACGACCCTGACATGGTGGATGTAGAGCACATCCGCAGTTTGGAGACCCCGGAGGTGAGGACCTTTGCCCGCGAAAAGGGTTTGCTGGACTAAACTTATCTCCTCAGAGCGTGCGAATCCGTTAATACGTCATACACTGTTATGCTTGAGGATGATGTTATTGCTCTTGATGGCTGGTATCATCGGACTAAACATGCTCTGTCTGCTGCCGAACGACAGACCATCGAGGGGGGTGTAGACAAGTGTAAGCATGGCACCATTCCCACCCATGACGACGAAAATTGCACCGTAGAGAAAGATGGACTCATGAAGCAATTTTGTCGTAGGGTTATACCTTCGACTCTTCTACACTGAACAATTCCTAGGATGGAACTCGGAAGAATGGCCCACCTACCTCTTGTCTTCTCTCCTTGTCGCTCTGGGAGTCGTGGCCACAACAACGGCTATCCGCCACTGTCGCCCGGCTACGACTACATACCTTCCAAACAAGATAATCGCCCTCGTCGTTTTCGTCATTACTCCTCTCCTGATCATCCTTTTCTTTGCTGCCGGGCGGATCACAATGCTCCCGATGCCTGTCGGAGTGCAGGCGATGCCCAAGTTCGGCTGCTGCTCTCAGGGGTTGGTCTTTCCACAAGCCCGCATCAGAGATCTGGTACGAGTCCACAAGCATTGGGTACGTCGACATGCTTACGGAAAGCTACGCTGATGAGAACAAAGAGATACGTTGGGCGTTGACTCCTAGTTTACTGCAGCATGTTGGGAGCAAGAGTTCGAAGACGAATTCGCCGGGGGAATACAAACACCGTCTGACGGTCTCCGAAAACATCTGGAATTTCATGTTTGAAGAGAACGATGTGGAGCAGTTACGCTGGGAGCATAAACAGCAGACCGAAGCAGAGATATAGATAAGTGTACTATAGATGGATACAAGTGTGCCTAGTTGGAAATATTGCATATACACAGGAACGACAGCTTGACAAGAAAGCAACTAGAACAGGTATCATAAGCCACATTATAATCTGACCTCAGCCGGAGTCGGAACCAAAGACGCTATCGGAGGCGATGATGGCAATGACCTTAATCTGGGAAGGTCAAGTCAGCGCGTGTAGCGCATCTTGGGCGATTCTTATAAGGACTTACCAAAGCCATATCGACCCCAGGAGTGATGACAATATCCAAAGCAGGCCGATAGCCCCTCCGTGCACCAGCGGTCAGCGCCAATCTATCGTTATGGCGTACGCTTTCGCACACTTCAGCAACCCTTCGATCACCATCAACCACGTCGAAGCTCTGCAGAACGCGCCCATGCCGCTCTATCACCAGCGTGAGCTCCTTCTCGGCCACCGACTTTGTGTCACTGGCAGCCGCATTTCTCAGCGTGATATTAAGATTTCCAAAGGCGGGCGCAAATCGTGGAGTGCCAGTGGCCAAGGTCACTCCGCGGTCATCGCCCGGCAGAGTGATGTACCATTTGCTCTTAAGGAGGATCTTTCGGCGGAGCTCAAAGAGAGGTAACCCGGTGGCATCGCGGAACCCTCGACAGGAACCATTATTGTATTTCCATCCACTAGCGGTGAAGACCGTCTGCCCGGCTTGGTCTTTGACCTTGTACGCGGCCGCAGTTTGGGCGTCGCCTTGGGGACCGAGGACGAGGGTTGTTTTCGAGTTGGTGATGTAGTCTTGGCGCAAGGCGACCGGACGATCTGGAGATTTCAGAGGCTTGCGTGGTTTAGAGAAGACCTGGTGCTGCATTCGTGCGTTAGAGTAAGCCCCGGACATCTTGTGCTGTGGTGAGTTATACTAGGATCGGATAGTAACCTACAGCTTCCTCTCATTGATTTATTTCAAGTCACAAGCCCTATGTTTCTTTGCTTTTAATATATAATACTGCGATTTTGCAACAACTTGGACGAGTTTACGCTGGGTATAGCACCATTACCCCGCTCTCTACCGGTGATTGAGCCGGGAGTCGAAGCCTTCAACAGGGTATTTAACATTCCCCTGGATTCCCACTCGTTTCAATAAATCGACCATTCAATTGGATTTCCTTGGTCGATCTTCCTGACCATGCTCAGGGTCAGTCACGTGGGACGTGACCGATTCTCCGTGAGTGCTCATTGGATACTCACTGATCAATCAGCGACGCTCAGTGTCTCATCAACAAGCGCCCACAGGTCGTTTATTCTGTGTTTAGTAGTCGGTTGATGGCCCTAGTCCTACACTCAATTTCTAGAGTCGTCTACCACGGATGGATTAGCCTAAATAGATAAGTACTGTACGCCTTTTCTACCAGCCCTTTCGCGGGGCGGGGTCCCCAGATCCACGCGTCCTTTCGCGGGGTCCACGGGGTCCCCAGATCCACGTCTCTTTACAAGGCATTCGGCCCTAGGCCGGTTAAATCTTCTCTACGTGTCCGGGTAAAGTCATGATCTGTGGTATTTAAGTCCCTCTAAAATCTCATCGATATCAATTCAATTTTTGAAATCCTACCCTTGCCAATAATTCATTTGCACAACGCGACGGGTATATGATTTTTAATAGTTTCTAAGAGACTTAGAAATCTAGCAAGGGAGCGTCTTAAAATCTACACACCCATTCGCCAAGATGAGGGCCTGTGCTCTATTGTTCCGGTCCCTGCTATGCTTATCCGCGTTGCTGGGCGGCAGCGAGCTGGCTAGTGCTGATAACCCCATCGTACAGACCATATACACAGCAGACCCAGCACCGGTCGTGCATGATGGGCGCCTTTACTGCTTTACAGATCACGATTTGCCAAACTCAACATTCTTCAATATGACGGACTGGCGGCTTTTTTCGACTACGGATATGGTCAATTGGTTGGATCACGGCACAGTCATGAGCCTAAAGACTTTCAGCTGGGCTAGTGGTGCAAGTGCCTGGGCAGGCCAAGTCATCTCTCGCAATGGCAAATTCTACTACTACGCACCGATGACCCATGGCGCAACTGGGGCTATGGCTATTGGTGTTGGTATAAGCGATACAATCACAGGTCCATATGTGGATGCGCTTGGTCACCCTTTCCTCGAAAATAATGAGATTGACCCAACTGTCTTTATTGATGATGACGGCCAGGCATACTTATATTGGGGTAACCCAAACCTATGGTATGTCAGGCTGAACGAGGATATGATCTCATATAAGGGCACTCCTGCACAGATCAACCTTACGGTTGCTGGTTTTGGGGCACGCGAAGGCAGTGAGAATCGCACAACTTCATTTGAGGAGGGCCCATGGGTCTATAAGCGAAATGGCATCTACTATATCGTCTACGCCGCAGACTGCTGCTCTGAGGATATTCGCTACTCAATGGGTACGGGTCCCCTCGGACCTTGGAGTTATCAGGGCGTTCTCATGCCGACCCAAGGCTCGAGCTTTACAAATCATCCTGGGGTCATTGATTATAAGGGCCATTCATATTTCTTTTATCATAACGGCGCTCTACCAGGGGGTGGTGGCTTCGAACGATCTGTGGCTGTTGAGCCCTTTACCTACAACCCAGATGGTACGATTCCCCAGATGAATATGACGAAGAAGGGCGCTCCACGAATTGACACCTTGGACCCATACCGACGCCAGGAGGCAGAGTTGATCGCTTGGGAAGTTGGCGTTTCAACTGAGGTCTGCAGCGAAGGTGGTCTTAATGTCTGCAATATCAATAATGGCGATTACATCAAAGTCGAAGGCGTCGACTTTGGTAGTGGGAAGGGCGCCAAGTCTGTTGAATTTCGAGTCGCCTCGGCTACAAGCGGCGGCACAATCGAGATGCACCTCAGCAGTACGGACGGCACTCTTCTTGGCGCCTGTACTGTCCCGAGTACTGGGGGATGGCAAACATGGACCACAGTGTCCTGTGCTGTCAGTGGCGCAAAGGGAATTCAGGATCTGTACTTCGTCTATACCGGCGCTGGCACTGGGGATCTGTTCAATGTCAACTGGTGGCGGTTCAGCAAGGGCAACCATTGAAAGCCTAGACCAACCTCCACCTGAGCAGTAGGAAATTGGTCAATTGATATACTCGCCCAGAACCAGTTGGGCGTCCTCCACAGTCAAATTTTCCCACAGTCAAATTATCAACTGCGTCTATAACAATCCCTGTGATATCCATATCCTCCTACGAAGCTGCGATAACCTTAAATACCCATGGTTCTGCTCGCTGCATAGCTCTTAGGCAGAAAATGTTCTCTTCTATTATATCTGCTGCTGGATCAACAGCGGTAGTAACTCCATCGCTTGTGAACCCACGACTGTTTGTATTTGGTAACAATCTTTTTCTTGGTGAATGATCCCGGTAAGGCAACTTCAGGCGAGGAAACTTTTCGTGCGTGAACTTTAATATCGTTTCTTCTTTTCAATTCTTGAAAGAGTCTCCGCGGATTGTTTTTCTCGGCCACAATAAAGGAGATGAAAAGTCGTTGCCGGTGGTCGTGAAATTTGCGGCCGTCTCCCCTCTTGCGTTCACGTAAATATGGTTGGCTGGACCACGTAAAAATTTGCCGTTCATGAAGCTTCAACAAGAAAGGAACAAGGCTTTGTGTCTCCTCCTCAATAGGGCCGTAATGATAAGGAGACGATGAAACTTCACCTCGGAGAAACTTCTTATTCAACTCGAGTAGAGCAGTAAAACCAGTAGAGTGATTCCAATGTTGAACGTCTTGTGGGAGCTCGGCCATAGTAGATATTGTGTCCAGTATCAGGAAGTAGAGAAATAGACTGATATTTAAATAGCACTGGAATACCAGCGGAGTCCTTTCATCAAGTATCAACAAATGATCAATCATCACTCTGCATCAATCATTGTTCTCCCTTATTTCCTCACTCTCCCTGAATTCACCACGCTCCTTCAATCCACTATGATGGCATGATGCCTCCAAGATCCATACAACCAAAGTGCCGTCTGGTCACGTGACTATACCGGGCTCCTACTTAGACGATGTGGGTGGCTGCCGTAGGAATACGAGGCGCGGGGACCGACAACCAATGGGCGTTCTCAGTGACGAGCAGCAAAGGTACGATGCCACCAAATCAGAGGGGCGGTGAGACGTTCGTCGGTTTGCTCAGGGGTGCCCTCCAAATCTGGGCGTTAGCTGAACATCAATAACACCCCACCTAGAGGATTAGGGACATGGCCGGCATACGAGGTTGGAATGCTGGCCGGTCACATTATTGAACTCCCAGAATGGTTGGCGTTCCTTACAGCAAGGGCTGTTTGCTCTGCCGAGAGCGACGCATTAGAGTCAGCAGTCTCTCGCGCTTATATTCTGACACGACACCAAACTGACTTCGGATTAGTGTGACCAGTCCATGCCGCAATGTCATCAGTGTCGCAAGTACGGCGTCATATGTCCTGGGTACAAGCGTCCTTGGCAATTTCAGGATGAGGGCCCCCGTCTTCAGAGACGATATCAGAAGAAGTTTCCAATGGCCGGTCATAATAACGTGAAACATGACCCCGAGACCATCCGCCGTAGTAGCACTATCGCGCGAAGCCAAGACTTTGCCAACGTTTCGATCGACGAGCGTGTTTATCCGGCTTTGGTTCATCAATGTTTCATCAGCCAGCAACCGCGGGTATTCAAGGACTTTATCTGCGCCGCCTTCCCCACGATGTTCTTTCATAATGAATTCCGCTTTGGGGACGGCTTCACCTTTCCGGACTGGGTTTTGAAACACTTCGGTACGAAACCTTACTACGATGCGGCTGTCTCGTGTCTGTCAACGCAATATCTCGCCCACCTCACCGGAGACCCAAGTATCAGTCACTTTAGCCGACAAAAATATTCCCAGGCTCTGGCGGCAATCAGGCAAGTTCTACATTCAGATGAGGAGGCGTCCTCAGATGCCCTACTGATGGCGGTCATTCTTCTCTCCTTCTATGAGATGAGTACGCGAACTACTCGTGATGCCTGGGTATGTCACTCCAGGGCGGTAAAACATATAATGATGAAACGAGGGATGAATCTTCATCTCTCTGGCGCCGGTCGTGTCTGTCATTTTGCATACAGACCATTCCTCATTGCTGCTGCGATTTATGAAGGCGAACCGTGCTTCCTGGGTGACGACAATTGGCAGGACCTAGCAGCTGTTCTTCGAGCGGAAGACTCTCAAAAGAAGAGCGAGTGGTCATTCTACATTGATGTTTACGAAACGATTTTCATGGAGCTGGTCAAATGTCCCAGGTATATCCAAGAGGCACGAGAGATCACTTCTATTGCATCTCCAAAAGCCCGGCTCCTAGAACGGAGGGTTGCGATGACCTGTGATCGACTGCGGACACTCAATGACGAGCTGAGATCACAGCTTGCATCAAATAATCAGCGGAGGCTGGGGATAGTATTCCGCGGCTTTATCGGTCCGGAGCCCAACGGGTTTCCTGAAACGAGTCCATCACTACTTCTCGGCGCTGCGGTCAATACTCTTGGGATTTTGGAACAACTCCGATCTCGATTAAAGACATCTGTCTCCGTCAAGGAAGAAGCTTGCTCCGTCGATTGTGTGGCGCCATCATCCATTCCCCAAAGTACAAGCACAACTAATTTCAGTGTTCCGTGTCTTGACTTCCGTCTTGTTTGCGAGCTTGGAGAAGGAATTCAAAAAGACGACCCTCGCGCGTTTACGTGGCTTGATCGGGTCGCCGGGACGATGGGGCTCTTAGGGGCGAAAGCCATCTGCTGAAGTTTGCTTGAGGCAAATTACACTTTATGTAATTCTATTTGTGAGCTTTCGCTTCTCTTTCAGCAATGTACAAACAGACGATTCCCTACGTTATTCTACTTGGAGAAAGACACTCAAGACGGACAGTCTCCATGACTACAATTTTGCAGGATTTTTGAAGCTTGTTGCTCGTGGTCTAATTGCCGAGCCAAAATTAGTGACTTGTGCCATCAAGGCGATGGCTCGCTTTTGATGTAAGGCCCTAGCTCATCCGGAAAAGGCTTACGAGCCCATACCCTTCGCCTGTTGGATTCTGTTAGCACAATGTTCCCGCAAGGTGCACCGTAACAAACTCACGCTCTCTGATAGAGATGAAAGCGCGGATTTTTGAGTTCCGCACGCAGTTTCGCGACGTACACGTGGACCTCCTCCTTCGTCCATGGCTGTGGTGATCCAAATTTGGTCAGCAACCACATGCACCATCCTTCCATTCCAGACATCCAGTGCTGAAAGTTGACCATCCCGGCTTCCTTGAGCTTCTTATCCCTGGGCCATGGGCCGATGGGCCACTTATTTTGCTTCTCGTGGATATCCACAAAGCCAGCTTTGCGAATACTCTCCGCCATGGTGTCAATTGCATTCAACTCGCGGCCGGCCTTTTTAGCACACTCCATCGTGTAGATTCCCCAGGTATGGAGAATGCTGTCCGCAGGCAGACTTCCATCATCGCACAGAATCACCGGACTGGCCTCGATTTGTTCAATCCATCCACCAGGCTGCAGTTTGCTAGATAATCAACTCATCAGAGATATGACTGAGGAAACATCGAAAAGGAGTGCTTACTCGTAGCATTGCTTGTACACCCGCTCCCATTCTGGCTCAGTAAATGATCCGATCATGATTCGCATGTGTATCAAATCAAATGGCTCACGCCAGGTCCACTCTTGCAGCGCATCATCGACCTCTAGAATGCAATTTGGTGGCATCCAGGATACAGGCGGTGGAAATAGATCGACTCCACGTACCGTCGCTGAAACTGTTTAGTACTTTGCAATTTTGTATACGGTATCAGTTACTTGCCATTGGGGAACATATCAGCCACGTCACTGAGACTGTTGTCAGCATTCTATCCTCCAACTTGATATTCGCTGGAGGACATACATTGCCCAAACTCCCTTCCCAGTCCCAAGATCAAGTATGTGTTTGGGGTCTCTACCAATCGGAGACCGGAAGAGTGGGTTTGGTCTATCTGAGTCCAAAATAAGAACTACCAAATGTCTGCTATAGTTAGAAATGTTCGAGGATCCTTATACAATACCGCACTTACCCGGCCTCGTAGGTCTCGAACATCTGATCATCCGATGGGATGCTATGATCAAGTGTCAGAGGTGGGATGTCATATTCGGCTTCCAAATGTCCTTACAGATATCCCTCATCTCGAAGGTTTTGATATCTGGGATATACAAATCAGCCGCAGGTCACAATCATTCTTTGGTGGTACCAAAGATTCACCGTCGACCATTCTCCATCAAGCCTTGATAGATCGAGGATCCGATGGATGTTGTTTCCCTATCGTGATTCAGTTGAGACCTTGAAGAGACACGAAGCCACGTAGACCAAGAACAGGAACGCACGATTGCCAATCATCAGGGTAGTACTCGCCATTCCTGATATGATATAGATCTGTGTCCTAGGATTGAACATCAGAGAGAGAATATGACATTGAAAAACACCTTTTACAGGAGCTATGCTTACCACAGCGATGACTTGGTCCGCCATAATGACCTTTCTTTGATTCACCCGGGTAGGAGACAAGGGGAATGCCAGAAACGAGGAGGGGCCACGGTTTAACAAAGGACTTGAACTCGCAACGCAATCATAGTGGGGCGCGTCCCCCGGTTTTCGGGTGCAAGACCGTTGCAAATCCCGCTGCGCCCCTCCTGCGCATTGCGGCTTAGTGGAAGACGGAAGACGCGCCGTCCCGTCGAGGCTGCCGCCACGGTTTGCTACAGGGTTGGCAGGACGGTAAATCATGAGATCGACACCAGCCTAGATTTGTATTATGTATCCGCCGAGTTCCAATGGTTTTCAAAACAAGTTTAGGACATACCACAGGAGGAAGAAAGCGAAACGTAATTGACCTTTTTGCTCCTCCTCCTCCTCCTATACTACTGCTTGGTATAGTGTGAGACCAAAGGTATCCTGAAGGACTGAATAGGAAAGACCCGTTCTCCTTGGCCCTATGACACGGTTCGTCAAAATTGACTCGCCTGGTTCCACCGCATGTGAGTCTGAATTACCCGGCCTCTTTGTACGCCCCATCCCCTTCGGGGGTTGGGGCTTCTAAGCGAAAAGTCCATCTATGCTAATAGTCCCTTCCACTATCTATAATAGAAAATTCAGATTTTTGTTTTGTTCAGTAAAAGAAAGTGTACAGATGGATAGTATATGAGTTTCTAATTGATTTTTAGAAGAGTATACTTGCAAAAGTAGGAAGTTATGCGAATGGACTTTTGGCATAGATGGACTTTTCGCTTAGAAGCCCCCCCTTCGCGTACATGGAAAGAGGCCGGGTAATCTAGTAGCCTGTCAAAAAGTACTCTGGGCCCACACCTATCATGCAGAAAGGTTGAGCGTTTGGAAATCAGCATCCGTCGTAAACTTGAGCAGCAGACATCGTTGCGCTCGGAAGAGCTCCCGATTCTACCATTCTTTTCTGTGCCTCCTTTGGCGGGGGGAAGACAATATCCCTTGACTAGAAGATGCTGACGGCCGACGTCCAGGAAAAATGCCTTGTCAGGCCCACCACAATGACGTGGATGCTCTTTCGATCGCTTCCATTCTCGGGCGCTATTCCTCTGTGCCGGCCGGTCTTGAAACATGAATTTCTACCATTTCACCCAGTTAGATTAATGTGTGCTTCACAAATCAGTCAATGGTTAGGTAAAACGAAGTCTATGTATTTTGTTTTTTTTCGGATATTTGGATGTAGTCAAGACATTTTCAGCTCCACAAAAGGTATTTAATTAGTACAAGACATAGGATATGATGCCTTTATGAACAAAAACAACAAATAGCCCTGTCTATACGACGCGAGGAGTAACAGACCTTCATCAATCCCGTTGTGGTAATATAATCGATCGGACGAGCGCCAAGCGGGCTGACCGCCCAGCACCTCGGATCGGCGGCGAGGCCACCTCTCCGCAATATTCTGCCAGCTCGGCCATAACAAAGCTCTCGAAGAGCACAAGTGGTACCAGTCCTTTGCGCCTGGCAGTCTACCCATCATGCTGTCTTCACTCTCCTCCAGCTTGAACAATGCACGCACCACCGTGGCGCAGGTGCTCAACTTTGCTCTAGTATGTCTTGTCCCTACTTCGGCAACCTTCCCCTACTCGATGGACCGTTCCTATGCTCCCGCCATGCCAGGACAGGGCTAACCGCGGTTTTACTCGATGAATAGGTTCTATCGACTGCCTTTATGCTATGGAAGGGATTATCTGTGGCATCTGCATCCAGCTCTCCAATTGTGGTCGTCCTCTCGGGCAGCATGGAGCCTGCCTTCCAACGAGGCGATCTTCTGTTCCTATGGAATCGCAGCCCTCGGACGGAGGTGGGAGAAATTGTGGTTTACAATGTGAGGCTCTTATTTATTCTTTGTGTTAGCTTCGTGTCTTGCTGACGTTGAAATAATAGGTGCGCGGGAAGGACATCCCCATCGTCCACCGCGTGGTCCGAAGCTTCCCCGAGGTCGAGGGAAAGGCGAAGAAGGTGAAGGAGATCACAGTGTACGTTGATGGCAATTTCATAAGTACAGCCGACTGTGCGCTAATTCAGAATTACAGTGACTCGACTCCTTCTCATATGCTCTTGACTAAGGTATGTTTATTTAGATCAACCGTGTCTTGGGTCTTCTCGGAGCTAATCTCGTATGCCTTTCGCTGACAGGGTGATAACAACCTTGCCGATGATACTGAACTGTGAGCCAATCCCCTCTTCTTCTACTGCTTTTTACTTGGTTTCTTCTTGCTAATTCATTTATGTTACCGTTAGCTATGCACACGGCCAGGATCACCTCAACCGTTCCGAGGATATTGTAGGAAGCGTGCGAGGATACATCCCGATGGTTGGATATGTTACAATTATGCTATCAGAGCACCCGTGGTTGAAGTCGGTTCTTCTGGGTATGATGGGCTTGATGGTCATGCTTCAGCGGGAGTAATTGTTGTTAGGTAGAGGCAAAACGGTTGATAGCTAGCTAGGTTAGGCTGGCCAGATTCAATTAGTATGACATGTAAACCGGGCCACAAAGAAGGCCTCAACCATCAAATTGATTGGAAACACCAACAATAGTTAGGCTTTGCTTATCGAATGATATGTTCAGAGGTAGTTGGGCTAGTGAGCTTTGGGGACTGGGGCTGAGTTGCCCGATAGCAGACTGACGTCTTCACCCACCCCACTCCGCAAGCTAGAAAGCTTCCAAGCTACCCCCCTCCTTTCTGGATCTCTCCACTCGAATAACCACACGGCCGCCTTTGGTCTTGCCAGGAGATTTCCCTAGTCTTTGATTGCCTCTTTCACTCGCTTGCAAGGGTCTCTTCTGCGCATATCACTCGTGTCTTTCTTGCCACCTGCTTTCCCTTCATTCACCACCCCGCACACTCCATCACGCGCCCCGCTACGGGTTGACCACATTCGACAAGATGGGCAGCCAGAAACGCATAGCTAAGGTATGATATTGCTTGCTGCTCGTTATTTTCGTTACACGTTGTCTTACTCTTGTTTTGCGAATAGGAACTGAGCGAGCTCGTCGAGTCGGCTCCGGAGGGCATCACCGTCGAATTGGCCGACGAGGCCAATCTTTACAAGTGGAAGGTGTTCATGGAAGGACCAGAAGGCTCACCATATCATGTACGTTCTTTTGGATATTTCTGGCAGTCGCGATCAGCCCTCGTACTCCCCGCTACCAAAATGCCGGCTGGAGAAGAGGGATATGTAATGACAAGGCGCCCACCCTTCCGTCCCCCGTGCAAAGCGCTGTTCTAACACTCATTCATGGTCACCACTATAGGGCGGCAAATTCCTCGTCAATCTCACCCTACCCACCGAGTACCCCTTCAAGCCGCCAACCGTCTCGTTCGGAACGAAAATCTACCACCCAAATGTCACAAATGATGAAAAGGGGAGCATGTGCTTGGGAATGCTACGGGCGGACGAGTGGAAACCTAGCTCCAAGATCGCAGCTGTCCTGCAATTTGCACGCCAGCTGCTTCTAGAGCCGATGCCCGATGATGCTATCGAAGGACGGATCGCGGAGCAATACAAGAACGACCGGAAGCGCTACGACGAGATCGCACGGGAATGGACTCGGAAATGGGCTGTTTCTGAGTAATCTTTGTGGGGAATGGGAGAACGAGATAAATGTTTGAGTTTTAACTTATGATCTGATGTTGTTCGAGCCTTCATGCAAAATTTCGATGTCAACATACCTGCTCTCGCCTATGGCTGGGCGAGACGGGCCTGGAAGAAATCATGGACTTTCGGCAGTCCTCATGCGATGAACATATACAATTAAGGAACGAATTCCCCGCTGCCGGGGCCTTTACGTTCCTTGTATTATCTACACCCAGCTCTCACTAAAATATTGAGCAAAAGTCGTATATGTACTGCTAAGGGTACCTGAAACCATCCTGCTCCAACCCGGAAAGGGACTGAAGACAGTAGTGGAAGACTGTTACTCTGCATTGTTGTGCGGGCATTCTTCTCCAACTCCTTTCACTCCAAGACTAGTAGTATAACATAGGGGGTGGTCCGTCGGAATCTATCTTATGCTCAAGATTCCGGTTCGTCCTGGGTGGGGCTAATGCGGAAAATATCCAGGGCAGAAGTTTTCTTTGTCACGGCACTTCAGTGATATAGCTGTCATGACACTAACTTTGATGCTGGCTCACATGGATAAGACGGTTCAACAGCGGAATTATGCCTCGAGCGTTCACAGCTTCCCCGCAAATGACCCCACGGGGCCCTCCGTCCACGGTGTCTGGTTGGCCCATATATCTCTGTAGTTCTTATGCCTCGGGAATGTAGGTGCTTGGACAGTGTTTAAATATCAGGTTCTTCGGTATGCAACTTCGTATCGGTTGCATCGAAGTTGGAAACACGATGGCGGTCATCTCTGAATCAATATGATTTGCATCGCAGCATGTCGGGAGCATCCTTATCCTTCTCGCTGCGCTCTATTTGGCTTCCAACTACCTCACTCCAGGGGTATGCTCTGTTCCAGGCCCATTCCTTGCGAAACTGTCCAATCTGTGGAGGTTCATCGACGTCGCAAACGGCCATGCTGAGGTGACTTTGTACAAACTACATCAGAAGTACGGGGATTACGTACGACTGGGGCCAAAAGTAGTGAGCGTACGGGATTTGGATGCGCTGAAGATGATTTATGGTATCAACAAGGGGTATCGGAAAGTATGCTGTCCTTGATATGAGATGGTGCAACAGATACTAACATGGGTACATCTGGAAGACGAACTTCTACCATGTGCAACAGCAGTTAGCCAAGGGGAAGCCGACTCCCACACTCTTTACCACAACGGACGAAAACTTCCACGCTGCTATCAAGCGTCCTATATCAGGTGCATACTCAATGAGTACTCTGACCGAGTTTGAGCCCTTTGTCGACAAGACGATCCATACTTTATTCCAGAAATTGGACGAGTTTGTGACCAAGAACGAGGTTTGTGATATTGCAGTCTGGTTGCAATATTGTATGTGTCTTTCCACCAGTACGTGTTTGTCTGTTTGCTTTGACTGACATCAACAGATGCATTCGATGTAATCGGGGAGTTGACGTTCAGCAAACCACTCGGGTTCTTAGAGCAAGGCGCTGATGTGGACGGTATTATTGCGGCTCTTGAGCACATGCTAGACTACTCTGGGAAGGTATGATTCTTTATGCCTCTGTGAGTAGATCGAACCACGCTGAAGATTTTACAGATTGGTCAAATGCCGTGGCTTGATTATATCTTCATCAAGAACCCCCTAAGGCAGCTTATTCAAGGGGGCTCAACGGGTGCCGTGGCTCGATTTGCGCGGGCTCGCCTAGATGAAAGATTGAAGCACTCAGAGTCGAGGGCGAAGGAGGCCGAAGATCCAACCCAATCGCACAGAGACTTTCTTGCGCGCTTCCTAGAAGCAAAGAAGGAGTATCCGGAGATTGTTACCGATAACCAGGTCTTCTCATATACCGTGAGCAACATGAATGCCGGCTCCGATACTACAGCCATCTCGCTGAGAGCGATTCTTTACTATACCCTTAAAGGCCCAAGGGTCATGGCGAAACTATACGAAGAACTCACCACAGCTTATCAAGAACACAGAATCTCCTTGCCCGTCTCCTGGAAGCAAAGTCAAGAAGAGCTACCCTACCTCGACTCAGTGATCAAGGAAGCGCTCCGCCTCCATCCAGCCGTTGGGCTCGTTCTCGAACGAGTCGTCCCCACCAGTGGACTCCAGCTTCCCAACGGTGGGCCATATTTGCCGGCGGGGACCATTGTCG
Source organism: Penicillium goetzii (assembly GCA_037043885.1). NCBI lineage: Eukaryota > Fungi > Ascomycota > Eurotiomycetes > Eurotiales > Aspergillaceae > Penicillium > Penicillium goetzii. The sequence goes on along the minus strand of JAWLST010000071.1, from coordinate 45,479 downwards.
GTGCCAACCCCTGGATTATCCACCGTCACTCCATCTTTGGGAAGGACGTTGACTCCTTTGTGCCGGAACGCTGGCTGCAGGCGGATGGGGAGTCTGAAACGACCTTCCACACGCGGAGGCAACAGATGTTCCGAGCGACATTCACATTTGGAGCTGGACCAAGGACGTGCATTGGGAAGAACATTAGCCTGTTAGAAATTTACAAGCTGGTCCCTTCTCTGTTTCTGACGTATAAGGTGAGACGGGAGTTAAGCTCTTCCACGTCCAAAATATATATCTAGCTGACGAGTGCTTTGTTCTGCAGATTGACCTTGAGCATCCGAATGAGAATTGGCAGACCGTCAACGCGTGGTTTGTGCGTCAAAAAAATATGCACGTCAGACTGGCTCGGCATGATTCTCTCTAGACAACGGCATGGTATGCCGTCTTCGAGTACTAGAGAACCGGAGAAGTGGACATGTTGATTCGGACACACCGGCAAAGAAAAATTAGCGCTAGGATAGCGCCGACATGTTCGTAACCCCGCAAAATGCCGAGAATGGGAAGTTTAGGAGAGCCAATGATTGTGATAGGTTCCAAGTGCAGGATCTTGTTTGACGCGGGAAAGGGGTTTGGCTTGAAGGCCAGGCGTCACGCTTGCATCGCACTTACAATACGTCGGGTACATTGGGGCGAGCCGCTGGGGTGGATCCAACCTAGGGTCCAGTTTGCCCAACCTATCAGGGACGATTTAACTCGCAAACGGGAGCATGGTCGGGATGGATTGGTTCAGAACTTCAGGGCCTGCAGGTTTCTCGACTGTCGTTCGTTCCAGATATATAGATCGATCATACAGGATTCTGTCAATTCGTATGTCCAAGCCACTGCATCCATAGGATGATTGCCTTCCTCTTGACGACGTAAACCTGTCAATTTGTTCATTCGAGCGTGCCGTCATAGCTGACCGATCGTCATTTAACTCTTCTACTTGTACGGAGTACCTTTCTAGAAGGAATGGGGCGTCGGAGGTGAAGCCGCAGCCGAAGTTCCGATCCTTCCATTGTTCCTCGGTTAGGGGATGGCCTAGACCTGGAATTGGACAGGTAAATTTGCTAGGTAACGTTTGATTTGGAAGACGGCAGCATACAACATATTAGATTGCAACCTTATACACAGGCATTATATACAAAGTCCTTGTCGTTTGTTGCTAGTAAGGTGAACGGCAAGCAGATGACCCCGATCGACAACGCATCCCTGGTCGGCTTCTTCCCGGGAGATACCCGGGGGAGCCGTCAGGCAATACATACCTACCTAACGTTCGAAAGTAATTAGGGTAGGCATGGGGAGCCTTGCTATCGTTCGTACTATGCATGCTGCAATATGTAGCCAAGACGTAGTATTGATATTGGATGATGTGATGATGTGCCATCCAGACGCGTGAGCCATCATATTTATGGATATGATTGAGTTGGCTTTTTTGGAGTCTACAAATTAGACATACTCCAATTCCACTAGGTCAAAGAATAATAATACGAAGAAAAGTGATTAATCTCGATCGAAGCGAATCCTGAAACCGCCGTCGCTCTTTACGTCATGTGACGCTAGCCTCAATCGGGTCTGTTGATTTTTGTCTCGGCGTCGTCCACTTCTGTTCCGGCTTCTTCATTTCAGATTCCTTGTCGCCCTTACATTCCACTCCTCTGGCAGGCTGTGTCGTCGGGGTCGTCGGGTTCTCTACTTCTTCTGCTCTTCTGTCCTTTCCGTGGCTTTTCAATTGGCAATTCCTGCTTGCTGGAACATACCCAGCGTCCGACGAGCTACCCGCTCAACCCTTTTCGATTTTCTTCTGCTTCGCCTGTGCTTTCTCAACGCCGACGCCGCGTATACGGGTTACAGTGTACAGCGTACACCGACCGTGTCTTTTGTTTCTTTTCTCCTCTCTACACTCATTTCCGACTTTTCTACGTCTCGAACACTTCTCGGCTACCTGAGGTCCCCATTGACCATTCCCTTGCCCGTCACGAAAACCAATGTCCAGCGGGATCTGGGTGCTAGCTCGTGGCCATGGTCACAGAAAATGGAAGCCCTCGTTACCCTCCTCCCTCGGGTGAATCTGACCTACGTGGTCGTCGAAAGATTCCGCATCCACCGCGGCTGGACCCTTTAAAGATTGATCCACGCGCGCCGCGAACCATAAAATCGACTCCGAGATCGTCGCCGCGCTCTCCCCACTCTCCGCATCTCCCGCGTTCGCATTCACCTCTGCCTCCAGGGCCACAAACTGCGACAGATGACCGACCGTGGCTCCCTGAATCACTGCGAGCGGGCTCACCGCAAGGTAGAGAAGAATGGGGAGCGAAACAGAATTCAAGTCACGCTCCTCCTTTCACACCACCTCCTGACCGAACGCCCCCAATGTGGTATACTCGCGACAACGATTTCGACCGACTAAACCACCGCAAGGGCTTACCGGCCAGAGGCGGGCTGCGCATCTCCATGTCGACCTCCCGGCTGCCTAACAGACGGCCACGGCCGCAAGTATCCCCCGATCGTTCCCAGGATACCGCTGGCCGTGGCCTTCCATTGCCCCGGTTCCCGTCGAAGGGACCTGCCGACGATAATACCCTCCGGACCAGCTTCAATTCCGCTATGACTTCGCGCTCTAGCATTGAACAACACTCCGGCACCGAGCGGAGCAGTGTCCTGACGAAGAGCAGCTCAATTACGGATCTCTCACCAGATACCCCCGACGCTCCTTATGGGATGGATGAGGGCATGAGTGTGGAAGATGCGATTTCAATGTATCTCGACGGTTTCAGCGACGTGGCTGAGGAACCATCATCGCCCACGTCACGAGCCGAGAGCAAGGCACCCTCAATCACACCTCCTCCTTCGAGAGATACGTACCTGGAGGGGGCAGTTATGTTTCCACCGAGGACGACGTCACTTGAAAGTGTACCTCCTATCCCTTCACCTTCACAGTCCAATTCGCCAGAGGCAGGATTCTTCGAACCGGAATCATCACAACCTCCTATGCCCGAGCCTATACTAGAGATTGCTTCTCCACCACAGACTCCGCCACCACCACCACCACCACCTATTACCTCCGATCCTGCGCCCCAAGAAACCATTCCCCTCGACAAAGCATCGCCTAAATCGGAGACTTCCCACCAGCGACAGCCGTCGAAAATAATAATACCCGGGCCCGTTCCCCCACCTCTCAACTCCGCAACTGCCACACGTGATGACTATGGATTTCGCAAAGAAACGCAATATGTGACTCTGGACCAGTATGAAGCTTGGAAGGGATCTTATTCCAACTATGCTGCGCATCGTCGGAATAAGTGGTATGAATTGCTCAAGGAGCATGGTCTCCAAACTACCAATCCTACTGTGTTTCCAGCACAGTCCTCCAAGGTTAAACGTTTTGTACGCAAGGGCATCCCCTCCGAATTCCGGGGCGCTGCTTGGTTTTGGTATGCCGGCGGGTACGAGCTCCTGAACCGCAACCCCGGTCATTACGATCAACTCGTGGAGAAGGTGATGGCTTCTCCTAGCAATGATGACAAGGAACATATCGAACGTGATCTGCATCGTACATTCCCAGATAATCTCCATTTCAAGCCGGAACCTGTGGATCCCGGTGGGCCTCAAAATTCGAATATCACGACTGAGACCCAGATGATCCAATCATTGCGTCGAGTACTGTACGCCTTTGCGCTGCATAATCCCAAAGTTGGCTACACGCAATCGCTCAACTTTATCACCGGCATGCTTCTTCTATTCCTTCCCGAAGAGAAGGCGTTTTGGATGTTGCATATCATCGCCTCCGTGTATCTGCCAGGTACCCACGAGGTCAGCCTGGAAGGTGCAAACATCGATCTTTGGATTCTCATGGTTTTGCTCCGAGATTCCATGCCAGGTATCTATTCTAAAATTGCTAGCATGGATGGCTCCTCCGGTCGCGGCAAAGCACCTGCTCTCACTGTGAACTCGCGACTTCCTGATATCACTCTGGGATTGACCAATTGGCTCATGTCCATTTTCATTGGAACCCTGCCTCTTGAAACAACACTGCGAGTCTGGGATATTTTCTTCTACGAAGGTTCGAAGACGTTCTTCCGCGTTTCACTTGCAATCTTCAAGGCTTGCGAAAGAGACATTCTCGCTGTTTCGGATCCCATGGAAGTATTCCAGGTAGTACAAACGGTTCCCAAGAGATTGTTGGATGCCAACGCTCTCCTTGAGGACTGTTTCGTGCGACGCCACCGTGTTGGTCAAGGCCGCATCGAAGAACTGCGAGCGGCACGACGAGTCGCTGTTCGACAGGAGAAATTGCGGCGCTCAGTCGCCTTCAGCAAGGGCCAGATCCAGTCTGCGACTGACAACTTCCCAAATGGTCCACGAAATGGAGGACCCGATATCGAGCAGCGCGTTGTGAACTCCTGGCGTCAACTCAAGCAGCATGCGTTTCATAGGGAACCGGGCCGTTAATTGAGTTTTTGTTCGCTGGGGTCATCCCCGCAGGTACTCGCGCATTCACTGGGCTGAAGCGATAAGAGCCAAAAAAGGCTCCAGGCGCTTATTCACTGTTTTCTTAATTGTAATTGACCTTGTCAAATCAACAAGGCATGTCGGGCACCTCGCAGCGCAATTTGGCGGGGGGAAGCCCTTGCATTTTATGGGCGTCTCGAAGGTCGGGGGAAAGACATTGCACGTCTCGCATATGGCACATATTAGATATCCTGTCTGCATTTTGTTTGTTTCTGTTTCTTTCATCTTTCATCTTTCTGTTTTTTTTTTCCCTTTAGCAATCTTGCATCACCTGTAAATAGTACATGAAATTCAACTGCCAAGACTTGCCCAGCAGGCAACCTGCTTGAGCACTTGGCAAAAATTGAAAGGTTGAAAACTGGGTTTAGCTGGGTCTTGGTACGAACTATTGGGTCCTGAACCCTACAGGGCTGATCATTGGGCCGATCGTGGTTCCTCCGCGGCCAACCATCGGTTGCACTTGCATGTCGTCATGGATTCAGATGCGGAAATAAAGCTCCTTGCATGCCCACATTTTCGCTCGGCTTTTCCCCTATGTATTTCTCTTGACAGTTGCTCACTTGTTCAAATCTCGACGTCCCGATCGTCGCGGTATGCAGCTATGAGTGGACAAGCTGCTAGTTATTATGACCCTGGCCAGGGCTTCGACGCCCAAGGTCAACAACCAGCTCCTTATGAGAACAAGAATCATGGCAACTACTCAAATGGCTATGATCAGCGCGGTTATGGCAATTACCAGCCACCAGTCAATTACCAACAGCAACCAGCAAACTATCAGCAACCTGATCCTGAGCAGAAGCCCCAGCAGCCTCCATACCCCGATAACCCGCCCCCCTACAGTACCTTCGATGAGGCTTTTAAGATTGAGAAGCCCAAGTACAATGATATCTGGGCGGGTCTTTTGGTGAGTTTAAAGAGCCGCGACCAGATAGTAATGTGACAGTGCAAAGTAAAAATACTAACCCTCGTCACAGTTGATTGCTGTTTTCCTGGGCTATGTCGCAGTATCCGGAGTGACTATCCACAAGTATGCCTCGAACAAAGGATTCAGCGGAGGTGGCATCTACGACTCCTCGAACGACTTCTCGCTCAATACAAACACTCTGGTGCTGTTCATCTTCGTCCTCTGTGTCGCCCTCGTCTTCTCGTGGGCGTATTTCATGGGCGCTCGATATTTCACCAAAACCTTCATCTGGGCAACCGGCATTCTGAATATCGTTTTCGCACTGGCCACCGGAATCTACTACATTGCGAGAAAGCAATATGGAGGTGGAATCGTGTTCCTACTCTTCGGAATCTTCGCGATCATTTGTTTTATCAGCTGGATTCCGCGTATCCCCTTCACAGCCTTCATGCTGCAGACGACTATGGATGTTGCACGCAACTACGGACATGTTTTCCTCGTCAGCGCCCTGGGAGGAATCGTGACCGTGGCATTCGGCGCCTGGTTTTCAGTGACTTTGGTTTCGATTTATGTCGCCTACGAGCCCGACTCCACTGGCACTAATCCCTCTTGCGCGAATGGTGGTTGCAGTACCGCCAAGGTTATTGGGTTGACAGTGTATGTGACGTTCGCGATGTACTGGTTCAGCGAGTGGATCAAGAACACTGTGCACACAACCATTGCCGGCCTATACGGGTCGTGGTACTTTTGGAGCAAGTCCGCCGGTGGGATGCCCAAGGGCTCGACTCGCGGCGCCTTCCGACGGGCAACGACCTACTCCTTTGGCAGTATCAGTTTTGGCAGTTTGATAATTGCCATTATCAACATGCTCCGTCAGGCATGCTCGGTCGCGCAACGACAAGAAGCGGCCCAGGGGAATATTGTCGGCAGTATCTTCATCTGGATCTTGGGATGCTTCATTTCGCTACTTGACTGGCTCGTCACGCTGTTCAATCGTTATGCGTTCTGTCACATTGCTCTATACGGCAAAGCCTACATCCCAGCAGCTAAAGACACTTGGAAGATGATGCGTGATCGTGGAATCGATGCCCTGGTGCAAGACTGCTTGATGGGCCCTGTTTTGACCATGGGCTCGACGTTCGTCGCTTACCTCTGCGCTTTGCTGGCTTATCTGTACCTGCAGTTCACCAAGCCTGCTTACAACGCTGATGGTGACTTTACTGCTGTCATCATGGCCTTTGCCTTTGTGATTGGCTTGCAGGTATGCCAGGTCTTCATGACTCCCATTGGCAGTGGCGTTGAGACAATCTTCGTTGCTATGGGCTGGGACCCTCAGGTCATGATTAACGATCACCCTGATATCTATTACAAGCTGGTGGAGCTGTACCCTCGTGTGCAGCAAGCTATTCACGCTTGAAGTTGCTTGAACATTGTGGCAAATTGCTTTGCACCCGTGCCCGGGTGCCTGGACTGGCGATGTCTCCAACGGGCTCTACTGGCTAAGAAGTAGACATTGACGTCTGGAAAGGATAATGTCTGATAAAAGAATGGTACTCATATTTCATTGATCATTACAATCTTGATCCTAACTGTCGAACATAAAATGTTGTACAAAAAACAATTTCAAGGACACTCGTAAAATCTCCACAAAAAGAAGAAGCATGGAAAGAAAGGATCTCAAGCACAATTACCTCGGCCGCAAAGCTCCCCACAGTATCCAGCCAAGTAAACGCTCACAGGGCAACCATCAAGCCCATAACAGCAGCAACACCCAGGGCAGCAATACCACCCTGGATAGTACTAGTCTTGGGCGCAGCACCCTCGAAAGTGTGGAAGCGGTTGGGGCTAGCACCGCTAGGAGTAGGAGTAGCCCCCGACATCTGAGAACCAAAGATAACAGAAGAAGAGGCAGCCATCATAGCACGATTAGAAGAGGCAGGGGAGGAAGCAGCCACCATGGCGCCCATGCTACTGCTCATAGGCACATCGACGGGGATCTGGGAGATGTGCATGGGGTCGAGCGCGGGGGTGCTCTTGCAGCTGCACTCGGTGCGAGTCTCGGTGACATAGACGACACGAGGAGCGGCCATGTCGTCCGACGAGGGGCGGTAGGCACGCTTGTTGTGCTCCATCATACCGAAGCCGCTGGCGGGCTCCATGGGCTTGCTGGCGTGGCGGGCTGGGGCGGCGGCGGAGCCCTTGCTGCTATCGGCACAGACGGTGGACACAAGGTCGGACAGATCTAGTGTTTTGTTAGCTTGTGAACTGTATCATGTGTGGGAGAATCAACGTACCAATGCCGGCAGTCTTGCAGGCTGAATCGGTTGCGGCGGGCACCTCGGGGAGAGCATCCTTGTTGGCGCAGAGGCAATCGGTGTCGCTCAAGTCAGTGCAATCAGAGAATTTGGAGGTATCGACGTTGTTCATAAGAGCGCTCTGATTTTGGTTAGAAATGGACTTGCGAAGATGAATATCAGGTTACTTACAAGGCAGCTGTCAAGAGACGGGGTGGTCTGCGCGCTGGCCACGGCAGTGCTGGCAACGAAGAGAGCGGCGATGAAGGAACGCATTTTGAGTGGTTTTTTTTTCCTCTGAAAAGATAAGATTAAAACGACTGGAAAGTATACTAGCTGGCTGGGTCTAGGATCGAAACAAATGAGCAGGTGAATGACAAGAGGTCCTAGGGCGTGACGGCCATGGGCATCTGTGTTGACTTAAGTAAAGAGACACGATCACAACAAACAGGACACATAATTGGCCCTTCAACATCCCTTGATGCCATTCACCTGTTGAACACTCGATTATGACGTGAGAAGCATTCTGGAGATGTTCCAGTAGCCAAGGGAAGGGGCTTTCGCCGTATGGACAAGCTTTGACTGGTATCTGGGCTCAGGTCATCGTCCTGGGACAAGCATTGTACACATAACAAACCATCAGCACTGCCCCGTGTTGATCGCCAAGGAATGACGAAAGAATGTGCCAGGTACCATGTCCCCTGTCGTTGACTCGTTGTGCCTGGCACTATCCCTAGATACCCTTTTCTCCGAGGAATGTCCATGTCAATTCGCAGCTCATCAATTCGATCCTAATTTGGGACTTATGAGTGATTCAGGTATTGTCAAGGATAGAACCGAGAGCTTGTATGTCCTTGGAAGCTGGAAGATTATTTGGAGAACTGGACGACAAAGCTATCACTATCACGTTGAACTGGCCCCGAATCGATTCTGATTTAGCCCTGGCATCGATGAGCGATATCTGCGGCACCCTGCTTCCTTGACACGTTTTACAATGCGCACTTTTATCCAAAATCTCCTTGTTTCACTGTCTTTGTTTAGTTCTACGGCATCTGTACTACACTAAAAAAAACTAAATCCGATCACCAACCGCGGGTCATCACCAACTTCCAGTTATCCTAGCACCCGGAGCATCGTTGGCTTTTAGTATGGGGAGCCAGAAGGCAAGGTCTATTTATGGGGATAACAGATTTATTAGTTTCGGATCTTCGTGTCATATCTGGAAGCCTCTAGGCTATTGTGGTGGCTGTACTAGGTATCAAGGTGTTTATACGATCTAGCAGAATATCGGCGACACTGATGACTCTAGCAGATCTAAATAGACGCGACTGAGAATACCAGATGCGTACTCAGTCCGGATTTGGCTACCACTCGTTCCGGGGGAACCTAGACTCCTACAAGATGGTCAGCTAGACTGGGTTTGCTTCCAAGTCCAAGCCTACACAAACATCGAATGTACATAAAGGGAACCCGAGTTGATGCATATTACTTAATTTGAATTGTATAAACACATGGAAAGCCCCGGCGACTGATTTCCAGATGAACCGGGAGCCTATGCAACCTTGAATATGACAAACCTAATTATATGGAAGAGCTCAATAAAAGGTGGCAGGGTATTATATATGAACGTCCAAAAATCCACACGTCAACATCTAACTTCCATACCTATGCCCCGACGTGTAGGATATCGGTGTCTCCACGTGAGAAACAGGCCGTGAATCCTGGGCCGGTACAGGAAGTTCGGCAACAAAGCTTCGCGCATCCATCTCTTGCGGAACAGGACCGGATTGGTACTTCTGGTCTACTTGGTATCCATCGACCGCCGCATACTTGTGGTACGAGGACCCACTGACTTCCGACGGCGAGGGCAGATCGCTCATGGGAGGGGGCGGGGGAGGAGGTGGTGGTGATGATAGCGCGCTGCCGTCTGTAGGGGCTGGTTCATATGAGGGCTGTTGGTTCTTCTTCTTCTTTCGCATCAAGAAGAACATGAAGATGGCTGCTCCGATGCCGGCCAGACCCACTACTCCACCGACCACACCTCCGGCGATTGCACCAGTGTTGGATGAATGGTGTGCAGTAGAACCAGAGTCGGTTGGCGCTGGCGATCCGGTTGATGAACTAGAGGTAGTAGCGGATGAACCAGCGCTGGTGGGTGTCGGCACATTCCGGTTCACTGATCCAGTAGCGGCAGCGTGGTTAAAGTAGTCCGAGATGAAGTTATCGTTGACCAGGGATCCGATCACAGATGCCACCGTGGGAATTCCGCCGACGTAGCTGAGACTGCTGCTAACTGGAACGTTGTTCGAGTACGGGTGGGCCGTCAAGTATAAGGTCTGGGTGGTGTGGATGTTGGAGCATCCGTAGTCTGTAATAGATAGCTCGGGGTAGGTCCATTGAATGCAAGATGCAGCGGTAGACTTCGTGCAGAAGATGGCGAATTCATTTGCAGGTGACTCGGTCAGAGAAGGAGTGGCGGCAACTTGTGCGCTGTTGTAGCAGGTGGTCTCGAACAGGCATTGTTGGGAATATGCGTTGTCGCAGCAGCCTACCATGGGGGGATAGTTGGCGTCTGCTGTATGGAAGACACATTGTGTGTAGCCGTAGCATGCAATTTGAGAGGCTGAAAAGTCAGAATCGAACTTTTGCGAGGGTTTCATCGAGTGGTAAGGAGTGGGAGTGAGCGCGTACAGTAGTCTAAGACTCCATCCACGAAACCACATACACTGGCACTTGCCCATTGCGTATATGTAGTTGTCGCTGGATAAGCAGCAGTTCCAGTTGCAGAGATGACGGTTCCCGTAAAAGAATCGTTTTCAACATCAGCACGTCGATGTAGTCCCCTTACGCCGGAGTCTAAGGGTGTTGCTTCAGGGAGATCCGGCCGCAATGGATCATGGGCAGAAGCAGTCGAAGAAGTCGTTGGAAACATCAGAGCCCGTGCCAATGGGAATAATGAGAGGGCATAGAACCCCGTTGTTGGTTTTGGGACCATCTCGACGGTGGCAGACTGTGAAAATTCGTGAATGTGCGCGCGTGGCGCACGGCACTATAGTCCCCTATATACTCCGGAGTGCAGCCGATCAAGACCCCCCTCTGGGCGAAGGAGCTCCTCATTTCCCAACTGTTTTTTTAGCTTGCTTTTTCATACGGAGCAGGATCGTATCGAGTTTGATAGGCTTTGGCTAGGAAGTTCTCCACCTGCTCGCTTCTGAGCTTCTTGTGACTGGTGAGATTGTGTCTTGGCGTGAGCCGAAGGCTTTAGCCTCCAGAACAACCTTGTGAATACGAGGTCGGCTAAGCAGCGCATTGGATGTGTCTCAGGAGAGTGATTTCCGACGCCCGATGCTGGGGATCAGGAAGCATGTTAATTTCCCATGCCCCATATCTTTTGCCATCTGTTAAGGTACACTCTCGACTGAAGGATCGGTTCAGAAGTGTGGCTTCGTTAAGGGACGGTGAGGACGGAGTAGTGTGGAGGAATAGGGGTTCCTAACCTCGTGACCCACATAGAGCCTCCACTTCTAGGAGACTTAGTCTAGACTAAGGGTCCGGGGGGCGGAGTTGCTAACTTCCTATCGGTTGAAAGTCCAAGGGCCCATGGGCGCCGAGAAATCACAGCCCTGAGCCCGGGCGCTTTGGCCCATCGACGGCTCAACGAGGCTACGCAGTACGCACCGTCACCCGTGGCCCTATCGCGTGGGCTGTCGCCATCTTTCACCGTCTCTTTCTGCGTGTGGCCGTGTACGGACATGCCAACAACGAGACCAGTGGGGCTGCTTGCATGATGCAAGTACGGAGGTACACCTACAGAAGGTGATAAGGATCGCAAATGACCCCGAAATGTCATACTCGGTTTCACCCGCTTGACTAATTTCCTTTCTAGGGTTAGCTGGTGGCATAGATTGTGGAGAAAGCGCCTCTACGTAGCTGGTTCTCGGGAAAACCGTGTATTTAAAGACGCAAAACGAACATATCATTCAATGGGTATAGCAAGCCAGATAATTACTCCCGTCGCTCTAGAACAGCAAATATAAAATCAATCATGACCCCAAACTAACCAAGCACTCGATCCGAGACCAGCTCAGAATTTCTCGCTAGTCACGCAGCGCGTCGAGTGAACCAACAACCATGCAAGTATCTTGACCATCAAAGTCAACCCCTTGACCAACATATTCAGCCCGAAAAACAATATTTTCAACAAGGTCCGCGTAATGCCAGGGAGCTTCTCGCCTTCTCGTGTCGAGCCCTTGCCGTAGCGGCCGTATTTCTCGAGGTCGAATTCCTCAACCACAATCTCTTGACCTTTCTTCGTAGTCCGCACCCGACCTGACGGGGTGGACTGAGATTTATTCCAGAATTTGAAGAAACTTTTTCTTTTCGACGCCCCCTCTGCTTTCGCGTTCGCAGCTTGAATTTGGGATGCGAGCTGGAGACTCTCAGCGTAGTCTTCGCGCTCTGCCTGGGTTGTGATGAGTGGCCCGCGATACGGCGCACCAACAGCCTGTCCTGTGAAAGAACTTGGCTCAGTGAAGCTCGGTGATCGGAGTTCCATGTCTGCCAAAATTGGGTTTGTCGCTTCGTCCGAGACCGCGACCGCAAGCATTGCTGCGATGAGCGAGTCGATAGCATATAGCGAGGGAATAGTGGCAATGACGGCAGCGGGTGAGATGGTCAGGGTCCGAGTTGCAAAGTCCAGAGATGCCAGCGGCTCATCTGAATCAGCGACCGGGAGGGTTGAAGTGCGTGGGTTAGCGGCTTGCTGTGCTGCTGCCAGGGCCATCGAAGATGGTGGACCAGTGACGAGGATTGTCGGGGCTTGATGAGGCATTGCATCACTCGACGCCGCAGAAACCGTAATGTACAGAATTCCCGATGACTTGGATCTCACGGGAGAGAGAGGGATACCCTCAGCTCCCACCAGGGCCGGGGGCTGTCGTCTAGACAGGGAGGGATGCCGAAGCTCGTAGAGCCTTGAGTTGCGGTTCCAGGACAATCGGCACGACTCTTGTGCAGCAGCCCGTCTGAGAGCTTGATTCTCAACATCCGCTGCATCGGATGGAGCCAGTTGATGGAGCTTGCTGATTTCATCCGCTTGCTCGATAGCAAGCATGGCCGCTAGCCTTGAAAAGAGAAGTGCAACAAGGCCATCGTGGGGATGCTCGCGACGTCCACGGTCTTCGAGACTCAAAGTCATGATAGGAACATCGCTGTTGGGTTTTGATGGTGCTCCTCGCGAGATGGAGAGTTCATCATTTTCATAGGTCTGGAGAGTGTAAAATGGCTGTTGGGAATTGCCAAACGTGAAAGTCGCCGGTCCAGTTCTTGTTCTTAGTTAGCAAACGACCACAAAATGTATAGCACTATGTACGACATACCTTGTCATGCGCAGGTTGAATGTCCCTGCGAGATTTTGAGGTCGTTGACCATTTGCAGCTTCCCACAGCATCTCCAAATCATATGGAGTCGAGTACCGAATCTCCTCCGAATCCGAAATACTATTTGGGAAGTTCAACACGCTCGCAGGAACAGTCTTTGGCCCTAAGACATGGTCAATCTCGGAAGAAGAGGTAGCTAAAGTCAGATGCGGTCTGCGTGACTTCTTCGAAGGTTGATCATCTTTCGGCATCTGTGATTGAGTATTCTGGTTGTTTAGAGGGAGTTTCGGATCGAAGCGAGGAAACATTGATCTCATTGGCACTGGCGAGACAGACGACTGTGACGATTGAGGCGAAACGATTGAGCTGGTAGTGTGATTACTGCTACTACTATTGCTCACGTTGCCTCGTGAGTGCAAGACTCGTGCAGGAGATTTGTTTTCTTGTCGGCTTTGACTGCGAGGGGATTGAGGAGACTTGGAACTAGGCGATGATTCTGTCATAGATGGAGACTTGGACCGCGTATTTTGTGGGTGAGATGGCGGGGGAGGAAAAGAGGCAGTGTCTTCGATGATTTGTAGCAGCACAGATTCGGCTTTGGTAGAGTCTTTGATCTCATGGAGAGAAATCGGGGAGGAAGGCTCAACCTTCACAGCTGGTGGTTTCTTGATGCCTCTGCGAAACGGGTTCTTGGCCGCTTTTACCTCCGGCGAAGGCGGAGGGAACAATTGAAATTGACTCATCGTGGAAGTCGTATCGTCGTAGTATGATTCAGTGCTTTCAATGACAACTGCACCAGGGGAGGATATGGTGGGCTCGGTTGGTGTCCCGGGCGAGCTTGACAGGAGACGCGAAAGAGCGCGGACAGGGGGAGGGATGTTTCGACTGACATATACTCCATGCTTATCGATGGATGCTGCTGAATCTTGCGAATTCGCAGTAAGATGTGCCGATTTTCTGCGGCCATAGTATGTGACAACCCTATTTTTGGTGTAGGCGCTTAGCAGCGAGCGGGTGTGATTGGGCCGCTACGGTGGGACGAAGATGCCAAGACCAGAACGGCGCTTCGAAGAGAGCCGCTGATTGGTGTTGAATCCTTCGAACTCGTTGATTTCTAGCCACTCTGACCTCAGATTGGTGGCTGGCTTTGTGCAGAAGTCACACCGTTAGGTTTGTTGTGCTGAGAGTCGGCGCATACACAACAGGCTTTGGCGGCACAACCCCGCGGGGGGTTGGGCTGCGGGTAAGAAACTCTGCAGACTGTGGGTAAACGAGGATATCTATACATTGGCTCGATCATGCAGGATCATATCTACATCATATGGTACAAGTTAGTCGTTTCGACCCTGGTCATGCTCCGAAGCCTCATCGTGAACAGAATAGGTAAGTTCCTCTGCCATGGCGATCGCCCCCTCCATATTGCCCTTGTTGTACAAAAACAGCCCTTGCAGAGCTGCTGCGCTCGTGCTCTTTGATCGGTCAGCTTTGTGACCCTGCTCGTCCTCAATCAAGCCGAGCTGATGAAGCCGGTCGAGGAAAGTCTTTCGGTTGGAGCCATCGGTATCGATTTCTTCATAGAAGCGATCCCAAAGACGGCCGACTTGGTAGCGCGTCACTTCTCCGAGACGCACTGTCATGTCTACGCGCCCCGGTCGGACTAATGCCTCGTCCAGGCGCTCGACGTGATTGGTGGTGAGGAAGATAATGCGTTCCTCGGCGCTGGCAACGCCATCAAGCGCATTCAGCAGGCCCGAGAAAGTGACGTTCGCGCCGCGATAGCCGTCCGAGTCAGTTTGAACGCGTCGATTAGAGAAAGCGGCATCCACATCCTCCAGCAGAACCAGAGTTCGATTCGGAACAATAGTCAGGAGATGGTTGAGTCGGTCATCGGTCAAGCCACGCTCACTGAGGTTGAGAATTGCGATATCGTAGTCCAGCTCACCCGCTAGCGCCTGAATAAATGAACTTTTACCTGTACCCGGGGGCCCGTACAAGAGATATCCACGTCGGTACGGAATGCCACGGTCATGGTACCAGGCAGAGCTCGAGATGAAGTCTTGGACATCATCGACAATGCGCTCTGAGACGCCCTCATCGAGCACAACCGATTCCAGAGGACGTTTGCGTCGAGGGTTGCCAAATGGTCGCCATTCCGTCCCCCAACTGTTGTAGATTGTTGTCTTCCCCTCATGCGACTTCTCAGCATACGCATGAGCTTCTGTAAAGAGATCTTCGAAGATGTGTCGTTGAGAGTAGAGCGTAGTCAGGGTGATGGTCTCCCAAGGCTTTCCGGTTTGAATGTCACGGGATTTGGACTCTCGCACTCGGTTTACAAAGACGAACGCGTTTTTATAGCGCAGGATGTGCTTTCCAGGTCCTGGGACCAGCGAGAAGTGGGTATGGATAGCTCCATTCGAGTGTTCCACCTTCGATGTCTGAATGGAGAGGTGGCGCATGCCGGGGGTCATTTTGTGGAGGAGGCGGTCGACAAAGCCGGTGCTATTTGCGGCTGCGCGGGTGGTATTGAGCTGGGATTGCTGGTAGAGTGTCATCCAGTGGAGAAACCATGGGTATGAGTCGTCCTTGATGCTGATCTCCACGTCCACCAGCATCCGGCGACGCAACAGAGCTGCGCCATGGCGGACTCCCCTCTGCGCAAAAGTCAAGCCTGCGCCCAGCGCTCCAAGGCCGAAACCCTGGATAAGAACATGTCTATCAGCTATCAAATTTCCTTGCGACACTAGCAGTCATGAAAAAGAACCACATACAGCCGTGAACAAGGGATTGTTCGTGACTTGCGACCAGAGGCTTCCATCTCCCTTCTGTATCGCCTGCTGCACCGTTGCCTGTCCTGATGGGGGTGTCCCTGTCCTCTGCTGCAGAATCAAGTCTGCAGCAGACGGAGCAGCTGAAGGCGCCACATTGGAAGCACCATTTGGCTCCATGCCGGCATAATCGAGTTGAAGTTGTGGACGTCAAAAGGTCTCATTGACGATAAGAAACACCATCAGATATCGGAGTTACAACGGGCCGACCAGCGCTGCCCCCCGGTTGCACAGCGGCAAGTCAGCCATGGAATGATCTACAGAGCCCAGATCGATGCGAGTTTATTCGCTTATCTAGCTGGCCTGAGTAAACATGCCATTGGTACCCGATCATCACCGATCATGATTCCAAGCATGATGCTGAGCCGGATACGGGGTTCACATGATGCCGTCGGAGAGTCTCACACTCCGATGCGGAGTTATCGGGCTTAGCTGTTGATGGCTTTTCGCTCCTCGTCATCTTACTGGACTTCCACCCCAATCACATAACGGGGACGCCTGGCGTAGGGCCCGCGCGCTGTTCGATTCGAGGGGTAACTTGCTGCTCTTAAAGCATTTTAAATTCCCCATCGATGCGGAGCTTCTTACAGCGCCCCCGGTTTTGTCAACCGACAAAACTTTGGCGCGTTTCCTCCTCTGTTCGCAAGATGGGATCAACCACCACAGGAGTGTTGTATGCCCTGAGTGTGGCCACCTCACCGGCCAGACCTGCCCCAGAAGATGCTTCGGCGAAAAGTCACCATGCAAAATCGGGCTACAGAAACCCTTGGGAGTAAGTTGTGTTCCCTTCATACTCTCCCCTAGCATTTCATATGAGACCACTCGGCTGACCAGAGAATTTCTTACAGCTCTTGGAAGGATGTTACCATGAAAATCCCTGCCGAGATTCTCATGTAAGCTTAACTGTGACATATTTAAACTATATAATCCGCGTTCTGACCCTTCTTGCTTTCTCATCATAGGCGTCGCTTGACAGGCAAGGCAAATGTCCCCAATACGACCGCTCCGACAGTCCCCGTCCGTAAGCCAGAATTCCTTCCGAGTCGAGAAACACCCAGCCTTCGCGCAACATGGCTCGGACATGCCTGCTACTATGTCGAATTCCCTGGCGGCTTACGGGCGCTCTTTGATCCTATACTGGAAGAGCGTTGCGGGCCGTACAACATGCTGGGGCCGAAGCGATTCACGGATGCACCATGCCAGATCAAGGACATCCCCACAATCGATGCAGTCTTCATTTCTCATAACCATTACGACCACCTCTCCTACCCCGGAGTCACTGAAATCGCAAAGCGACACCCGAACTGCCACTTCTTCGTTCCATTGGGCGTGAAGGCCTGGTTCGAGAGCTGTGGCATTCACCAAGTCACTGAGCTGGACTGGTGGGATGAGCGCGATATTACTTTGTCGCCCACGGAGGAAAAGGAGGCCGAGGTTGAAGTCGTGGGAGATGCTGCTTCCACAGCAGCAGGGATCAAGGCACGGATCGGCTTCCTGCCCTGCCAGCATGTTACCGCTCGGACCCCCTTTGATAGGCATCAAACGCTTTGGGGCTCTTGGGCCGTCGAATCTGGCGGCAAGCACCTTTACTTCACAGGGTATGTCTGAACGTTGAATCATCTCTATGTGAAAACATTGACTAACTTGGACGCCAGCGACACTGGATACCGCTCTGTCCCCGAATTGCCTGAGGGAGAAGATGACCATGATCCCAAGTACGACTTCCCCATCTGCCCTGCTTTCAAGCAGGTTGGTGAATTCCGTGGGCCATTTGACTTGGGCTTGATCCCCATCGGTGCATACGCCCCGCGCCATATGTTCAGCTCCGCGCACGTGGATCCCCACGACGCAGTGCATATCTTCCAAGAAACCAAATGCAAGAAGGCGCTGGGTATGCATTGGGGCACTTGGGTACTCACCGAGGAAGACGTGCTCGAACCACCCGAGAAACTCAAGACCGCACTCAAGAAATTCGGCTTGCCTGAGAAGGGCGTATTTGACGTGCTTGATATTGGAGAGAGCCGAGAGTTTTAATCCGATTGCTCTGGCATGTTCAATAGAGCATTTACTGTACGATAGTTAAGCACATATGAGATGAAAAGGGATCTATGAATAACAATCTACCTGAATCTGTGATGTGCACTTCTGAGGGCGGGAACGCCAGAGTTTTATTGTAAATTAAGTCATGTGAAGTTTCCATCTGTTTAATCTTCTATTCCTTAGATAGATCAGTAATAATGTAAACATCTGTCAGTCTATAGCGGGGGAATATTCAACTGGACGGAGTAGATCTGTTTGCCTGGTTTGTCCGGCCCGTTTGGGTTTAGTGCCAGGGAGCTCCCACTTTGGAAATTTGGGATGCGGGCGACCTTCAACGTGGATCCGAGTTGGCTCCTTTTCTGTGTCCATCGGGAGTGTTCTTGTTCCATCTGCATCAAGTTCACTTTTTACCTTTCTCCGATCCCACACTAGACCCTCCGCCAATATGCAGGCTCCAGTGGTGGTGATGAGTACGGTGCCCCTCATTCCCCGTTTATCTTCCTTCCGGCTGTTGCTAATGCCCGCCGAATAGACACCAATGCTGGCGACCGTCAGGTCGGTCGTCGCGCGCAGCTTTCCAACATTACTGCTGCTAAGACGTACGCGAGGCCCATCATCTATTCCATTGCATACATATTATCTCCGGTGCTAAGTCATTCAACAGTGTCGCCGACATCATTCGGTCATGTCTCGGACCCAAGGCCATGCTGAAGATGCTGCTCGACCCAATGGGCGGCATTGTGCTCACCAACGACGGCCACGCCATTCTTCGTGAGATCGAAGTCTCGCACCCCGCCGCGAAGAGCATGATCGAGCTCAGCCGGACTCAGGACGAGGAGGTTGGTGACGGAACCACAACGGTCATTATCTTGGGTATGGATTCGATCCCATTTAAGGGGATGGTATAGAAACGCTTGCTGATGCTTTACTAGCCGGTGAAATGCTCGCCCAGGCCCTCCCCCAGCTCGAACGTAACATCCACCCCGTCGTCATCATCTCCGCCTTCAAGCGCGCCCTGGCCGACGCTCTCCAGATCATTGAGGAGGTTTCCGTACCCGTCGATATCCATGATGACAAGGCCATGTACACTCTTATTCAGTCCTCCATCGGAACCAAGTTCGTCTCCCGGTGGTCGGATTTGATGTGCGGCTTGGCCCTCCGTGCCGTCCGGACGGTCTCCTTCGATGTCGGTGGTGGCAAGCAGGAGGTGGATATTAAGCGGTACGCCCGTATCGAGAAGGTCCCCGGTGGTCAGATTGAGGATTCCGAGGTCATCGATGGTGTTATGGTCAACAAGGATATCACCCACCCCAAGATGCGGAGGAGAATCGAGAACCCCCGCATTCTGCTGCTCGACTGCCCCCTGGAGTACAAGAAGGGCGAGTCCCAGACCAACATTGAAGTTTCCAAGGAAGACGACTGGAACCGCATTCTGCAGATTGAGGAGGAGCAGGTGAAGCACATGTGCGAGGCCATCTTGGCCTTCAAGCCCGACGTCGTCATCACTGAGAAGGGTGTTTCTGGTAAGTCAAGCCCATGACGGCTACAATGGGGCTTCCGTTCTAACTTTTGGGCTACACTAGATCTTGCACAGCACTTCCTGATGAAGGCCAATGTCACCGCTCTCCGTCGTGTGCGAAAGACCGACAACAACCGTATCGCCCGTGCTACCGGTGCCACCATCGTCAACCGTGTCGACGACATCCAGGAGTCCGATATTGGTACCCGCTGCGGTCTCTTCGAGATTGAGAAGATTGGTGACGAGTATTTCACATTCATGCGCAAGTGCACGTCCCCGAAGGCCTGCACTATCCTCCTCCGCGGCCCCTCCAAGGATATCCTGAACGAGATCGAGCGCAACCTCCAGGATGCCATGGCCGTCGCCCGTAACGTCATCTTCCACCCCCGCCTGTCGCCCGGTGGTGGTGCCATCGAGATGGCTGTCTCCGTGAAGCTTGGACAGCTGGCTCGCTCTATCGAGGGTGTGCAGCAGTGGCCGTACAAGGCCGTTGCCGACGCCATGGAGGTTATCCCCCGGACGTTGGCCCAGAACGCTGGTGCTAGCCCCATCCGCGTGCTTACCCGCCTCCGCGCTAAGCACGTCGAGGGCCACACCACCTGGGGTCTGGACGGCGAGTCCGGCAACCTGGTTGACATGAAGGAGTACGGTGTTTGGGAGCCTGAGGCTGTCAAGCTCCAGAGCATCAAGACCGCGGTCGAGGTAAGCTATCCACAGTCCCGCTTTTACAAGAACAATGTGCTAACTACTAGTAGTCTGCATGCCTGCTCCTCCGTGTTGACGACATTTGCAGCGGTAAGTCGGCCCAACAGGCTGGCCACGCTGGCGGTGGCGAGGAGTAATAGACGAGCAAGACCAAAAAGAAACAAAAACAACAGGAGACAATGATCCATGGACTTGAGGTCCGTACATATAATGCTACACGACTGCCTCTGGGGTGTTTGATTTCTGTATGAATATCCTAGACCAAAATGAACTGTCATATGGGTATCTTCGTATAATATTGTACAAGTAGCAGCTATGGTGGAATATCCAAACTAGTCTTCAATCTTCAATCTTCATCATGGATAATCACACCAGGAACCTCCGCCGACGGATGACCCTCAACACCATCCGCAGTCTGATCCATATCCCGACTCGGGGGCAAAGGTCCCTTGAAAGACGACGGCCTATCTACATCCATTCCCCCATTCCCGGCACCATCCTTCTTACTCCCACTCCTCGCCGCCCGCTTCTTCTCCCTCCTCCGCCGATTCTTCTCCGTCTTCTCCTCATCCTTCCGCTTCGCCTCCTCCCGCTGTTTCTCCCACTCCGCATCCCCCTTCTCCTTATCCACCTCGGACTGCATCATCCGCAGACGCTCGTACTCGCGCCGCCGACTCGCCTTGTAGACGTGGAACTCGCCGGAGCCTGCACCGGCCGACGAACCCTGGACATTGGCGACGATTTCTGGTGGCGGGGCGAGCGAGGATGAGGTGCGTTCTTTGGGGGCACCGGGGAGTCGGAGCTCCTTTGATGGGTCTTTGAAGAGGGTTTCGATTTGGTTGGCGTGCTCGGAGACCGGGGTTATGGCGCGGCGTTTGGTGGGCCGTTTGCTGCGGGGGTCGGCGCTTGTAGGGACGGATTCGGGGCCTGGTTCGGACATGGTGATTGTGTGGGAGAGTGGTGGGTTTGGAAGTGGTTGTAGAGGACACAGGGCTAGGTGGATGGATGCGACACCTAGTCTTGTCGTGATAGGTGTTGCAAATGGTGTAGTTTTGACCCGAGGGAACTTGGAGAGTTTTCAGACCAGAATAGTCGGGGTATGGAGACTTGTGAGCTCCAAGGGTGCTCTTTAAGAGTAGGATTTAAAATGGAAATGCGAATGAAGGAGGAAGATAGTGTAGCATCGACGGAAGAAAAGACCGCGACGAGCTCGGGGTCGAATTGCGACACGCTAACCGTTTTCGGGTAGGCTTCTGGTAGAAGTATAACAGTAGTGTTTAGAATGCTTATTATGCCAGCGAGTCGATAAAGGGCAATAAAAAGAAGATAAACGGGTTGTAGATAGACCGGTAACATGCTTTTTATTGAGCCAGAGGATTGGTACATGGACACCCCCTCTATATGGAGATGTCCAAGTCACACTGACAAAGTATCCTACGGTCGCTAGATGAGGAGGTTGGCTGGCGCTTTTGATCAATGGCACTGGCACCGGCCGAAATAATAATTATCTATTGATAGGTCGTTGCATATAGTTAGATGGAGATGATTGCATTCCAGAAACTTATCAATATCATCCGTTTCAAGGGAACTTAAAAAGTCCAATGAATGAGAATCTCGCTTTAGATGGAGCGGCAAGTTGCCAGTCCACCCATCCAGTGTTGGATTGGTTTAGATAGCGACATGAGAAATAATTACCTATTTTGTATTACTCGAATGCGAGAGCTACATCAATTGTCTTAACAGGCTATATTCCCACTGGAACTTGTATTTCTTTCTTGGTGAACCACCTCTTCTCCATGGAAGAGACTGAGTTGCCTTAGCCAAAGAAACCAGGCAAGCTCCATTGTCGCCTAGGATGACTGATTGGGTCCAAAGGAATTCGATAATATTAAGAAGCTATTGTTCATATCTTAAAGGTGACTAGGCTGGAGCTCTTTTTCCTAATTCATACCGAGATTTTTAGTGGAGGCCCAGTGCTCAATCTTGCCTGGGGTGTGCTGCCTCCAGCTCTGCTGCCTCTGCTCTTCTGCTTCTGCCTCTACACCACCGCCACTACATAATTTCCCTCCTCTCCTCCCACTCCCACTCAACTTTTTCCTCTCCTCCCTAACCTTTCCCTTTTACACCAGTCCTTTCCATCGTGAACTACGACCAAGTGGTTCTTTCTGGTGTTCTCCGAACCCCTTTTCTTTCCGACACACCTTTCGAAAACTCCTCTGACCACGAACCCCACCTCACAATGCCGTATCGTATCGGTAAGTTACTCACTTTTCTTTTCATGAAATAACCCGAAGACACCTTTTATGTTCCTTTCCGGTTTTTACGGGTACTTGCCTTTGCTTCTTGATGTCTGGCTACATTTTATTGCAGCTCTCGACGCGTCAATGCACGCGATGTGGAGTCATGATGCTCAAGCTGTCCATCGGTTGGCCCGTGCCCCAAGAAACACATCCATCACCCATGTCCTTGATACTTGACGCTGCCGCACGATAAATTTTGTAATTACTTCCACGAAGCTGACTTGCTCTACAGAGGCGTCTCCGAACAACCGTGCAGGTTGTTCTAACAAAGAATGCAAGGACGAGAAGATCAAGATCACTAAGGGTGAAATCCGTGTCGGTTCCTGGATCGAGAATGACAGGTTCCAAAGCTGGAGTTGGCGCCACTGGTGAGTCTCTTATATGATCGAGTCATCAACTCACTCAGGTGCTAAATTTCTTTAGGGGCTGCACTACTCCCCTCGTTCTCTCTCACATCGCCAAGGATGTATTCGAGAAGGAGAAGTTGACTGGTGACGAGAACTTCGAGCTCGTCGATGGCTGGGAGGACCTCCCAGAGGTTTACCAGGAGACTGTCCGCGACGCACTTGTTCAGGGACATGTCAACGATGATGCCTGGAAGGGTGTAAGTTCTTGCCATTTATCTGACCTCACCAAGCCAGAGTCTTTGACAGTATTTCTTTTTTATGATCTATTTCCGCTGACAGCCAACTTTAGGACCCTGAGTGCAACCGCCCTGGCAAGCGTGGCTTCCGTCTCGCCTCGAAGAAGAAGGCCGCCGCTAAGCAAGCTGTTCGTCATACATGAATTCTTCATTATTTGCTGAGTCTTGAACTGACACGCCTTTAGGCAACTGATGACGAGGCTGAGACCACCAAGGAGGCCAATGATGAGCCCAAGAAGGATGGCGCCGCCGGCGACAATGACGAAGATGCCAAGCCTGCTAAGGAGGTGAAGAAGGCTTCTCGCGCCAAGAACAAGAAGCCCGCCGATGATGAGAAGGCCGACGAGAAGACTGACGACAAGGCCGACGACAATGCCGATGACAAGGCCAATGACAAGGCCAATGACAAGGCCAATGACAAGGCCAATGACAAGGCCGATGACAATGCCGATGACAAGTCCGATGACAAGTCCGATGACAAGGCCGATGACAAGGCCGATGACAAGGCCGATGACAAGGCCGATGACAAGGCCGATGACAAGGCTGACGAGAAGGCCAACGATAATGGCAACAAGGAGGAAGAAAAGCCCGTCAAGGCTAAGCGAGCTTCTCGTGCCAAGAAGGCCGCCGCTGATGAGTCCGCCGAGACTACTGAGTCTGCTACCAAGGCCAACGCCAAGGCCAAGCGAGCTCCCCGTGCTAAGGCTGCTGCTAAGCAGGCTGCCGATGCTGAGACTCAGCCTGCCAAGCGACGTGGTCGTCCTCCAAAGTCTGCCAGTGCCACCGAGGAATCGACCAAGCCTGCTGCGAAGGGAACTAAGCGCAAGGCCTCCGATGACCACGAGCAGGATGAGACTGCTGAGAAGCCCAAGCGTAGCCGCAAGAAGGCTCCGGTGGCCGAGAAGGAGACTGAGGAGCAGGAACCTGCCCCCGAGAAGCCCAAGCGTGGCCGCAAGAAGACTGCAGTCGCCGAGAAGGAGACTGAGGAGCAGGAAGCTGCCCCCGAGAAGCCAAAGCGCGGCCGCAAGAAGGCCACCAAGGAGTAAACACTCTCCGGCTTCCCGCCTGGTCATCGGTCATATCGACCAAATCTTGTACCTATCTCAACCAGGCTGAACATGGATCGGCGCTTCGTTTGTTTTTTTTCGGTTCTCGTGCACATGGGATAAACGTCTCTTTTCCATGGTGGTGATTTTCATGAGGCGTCTCGACGGTTATTTGTTTTCTACTTTCACGGGTGATTTTTTTTGACTTCGCGTTTAATCCATGGCTGGTGAGAGATGGTGCCATGGAAACTTTGTATGAATATTTCGAAGTCAGCGTGTGAGGACTGCTATTTTAATTTGAATATTTTTCACCCGAATGGACCTCTTCTTCATTAAGCTTGTAATGGTAGATCAGCATCGTAGGATACAGTCTTGTGTTTAACTTGTTAGGATTATAGTGACACACTAAGGATTGGAGAGGTGCAAGGAGCTTGATTAATCTAGTGGGCGAAGAGATCTAAATAGTGGCAGGTGGGTCTAATGCTAGTCATGTGACCTACTATAGGTAATCTACGAATACCCCCCTGATCGCTGAGCCTAAAGCTCCGAAAATAGCGGAAAAAGCGCTAAGCAGCGCAAAAACGCCGAAAATATAATAAAAATCGACTAGATGCTATTGCCTAATTAGGTAGTTAACGTATCCTAATAAGCTTAATAAATTAGTCGAATTTTAATCGCTCTAATAGCTTAGTTAGGCTATCGGCGGCCTACTCGGCCGTAGGGATTTTAATAAACTTATAAACCCCCCTTAATACCTAATCCCTTAGGTAGTAGTATTTAATATCGATATACTTAGTTCTTTAATAAAAATCCTAGCTTTCTATTAGGTAAATTATATTATTATTATCTTTATAAATTATAGTAGGTAGGTTAAGTAATTAATTAGTAAGGCCTATTTCCCTAAGGAATAGCTATAGCTATACTATCTCCTAGATAGCTAGAGAGGTAGCTATATACTCGCTTTCGGTAGAAGAAAGGGCTATATAGCTCTATTTCTTAGAAACCTAGCTAATCGGCCTATTAGCTAACTTAAAGATAAAGCTAGATATAGATATATAATTATTAGTATACTTACTAGCCTAGTCCGCGTTAACGAAACTAAAGAGGGAATTAGGGCTATAAGAGTAACGAATATAGAGCTTCTTACTACCCTTAAGGTATCTAAAAATACGCTTAATACTAGTAAAATACTTTAGAGCTAGATTATATCTATATCTTATAAGCTTTATTATAGAAAAAGGGATATCTAGTCGAGTATTAACTATTAACTAAATAATTAAACTAATATACTTTCGATACTAGGTAATCTCCTTATCTAGAGTAAGGTCTTCTCGAGAGCTTAGAATCTCCTTATCGAAGAATAGTATAGGAATAGTATAGGCGTTCTCTATATTAAATTTCTTAAGGATCTTATTAATATAAGCTTCCTATAAGAGGTAAATCTTTTCTCTATTATAGATAATATCGATACCGAGGAATCGCGTAGTAATCCTATTATCTATAAGGTCGAAGGTCTTAGATAGATTTATTTTTAATTTAGTAATATTACTATCTTTTAGAGATAAAATAAGGATATTATTAATATATACTAGGACGTAGATCTATTAATCGTAGGTATAAAGTATAAAGACTAAATAGTTAGAATTAAATCGCTTAAAGCTAAGAGTAATAAAAGCGTTATAAACTATCTTATACTATTTACGAGGGCTCTACTTTAGGCTATAGAGCGTTTTTAGTAGTAGGCTATATTTACTAAGGAACTCCTTATAGAAGCCCTCTAGAAGCTTAATATAGATCTCTTATATAAGCTCGGTATTAAGGAATACCGAAACGAAATCGATATAGTAAAGCTTCTACTTAAATTAGGTAGTAACTATAATAAAGATCTTAAAGCTTATAGCTTTTATAGTACTAGTATAAATATTAATAAAATCGCGGCCTTCTTTCTATTAAAAGCCTTTAGCGACTAAGTATACCTTATAGGTATTATTATCCTTTACCTTAAAGACCTAGTATAGTAGAATAGGCCTATAGTACTTTAGCTAATTATATATACGTTAGGTACTATTTTTAATTTACTTAGCGAATTCCTTATATACTACTATTAGCTATTTATCTCTCTTAGGGTATTTTATTATATCTTACTAACTATTAGGTTTGTAGAGACTAGTAGGTATCTCCTTAAGATCGGTAGCGAATACGTAGAGTAGTATATATATACCCTTAAGTAGAGATTAGATATATATAGTATTAGCTCTCTCTATATAGGTAGTCTTAGTAATATTATTAATATAAGTAGCGAAGCCTATAAGATATTCCTAAGACTCCTTCCTAGTATAGGATAGCTTCCTCGCGCGATCTAAGTAGCGTAGGCTACTATTCTCTAACGATTCCCTAGACCTATTTATATCTCTTTTAGTACTAATATAGTCGTTAATAGTATTATAGTCTAATTTAGGTTCGCTATATTCGCTCTTAGCGGCGTTAAGTTTATAAACGAAGGTATCGCGTCTATTAGTAGTCTTATTATATCTACTAATAGGACTATTATATCCTTTATTAGTAGTATTATATCTATTAGTAGGCGTATCCTATTCGTCCTCGTCGGTAATATTAGTTACTTAGTTTTTAATTATAGGAGAGGAGGTAAGGGATTTACTAGGAATATTATTATATCTAGCTCGGAGGCGTTTATATTAGAATAATATTAGTAGAAGATTAATATACTTAGATAAAGGAAGAATATTAGTAGAAATAAATAGCGTAGGTACTATAGGGTAGATTAATCTACTTTAATTAGTAGTACTAGGATTATTACTAATACGCTTCTAGGTAATATCGATTTAGTTAAGGAATTTAGATAGAATATATTATCTTTATTATTCGGCTTAGTTAAAGGGAGGAATCTTCTTATTATCGCGAGTATCTAGATTATAGGTAGAATAGGGTAGGTCCTTAATAAGGGTCTCCTAAAAGATAATATCGCGAGATATAATAATCTTCTTTAAATAAATATTATAAAGCCGATACTCCCCTAAGTAGCTATAGGTAATAAAATAGGCCTCCGCTATATAGAGTAATAGCTTTAATTTACGCTTCTTCTTAGGTAGATAGTATTAGGCCTAGTAGCTAAGAGTATAAAGACTAGAGAGATTAGGCTTCTTACTATAAAAGGCCTTATATAGAGTTATCTTAATTTTTAAATACTATAGGTAATTTATCGTATAGTTAACGCTAAGAAGAAGCTCGTCCTATAGGTATTTAGGTAGTTAATTCTCTACTAGAATAGCTATAAGGGATTTAATAAGATAGCGATTTTTAATCTCCGCTACCCTATTAAGCTAGGGAGTATATAGTAGTATAGGATCTTATTTAATACCTAAGGATTTATAGATTTCTTCGATCTTATTATACTCTTCGGCGTTATTACTAGTTACTAACTTAACTTTATAGTTAAACTAGGTAGAAAGGTAAGATAATACCTCTCTAAACTTATCTATAATCTTATCGCGAGATTTTAGTAGGAAAACCTAATAAAAGTAAGATATATTATTAATAAACGTTATAAAGTAGCGAGTACTACCTATAGTAGTAGTAGAGATAGGGCCCTAAATATTAATATAGAGCCTATTACTAGGGTTAGTTTTAATACGCTTACCCTTACTAAATAGTAGAGTATAACCTTTCTCTATAATATAAGGAGTATAGGGCTCCTTAATAGTAGATCCTTTAACGATTATAATACCCTTACTATACTCTAGTATACGCTTTACCTACTACTTACCTATATAGTATACGCGGTGATAGGTAAGGTCTATACTAATAGCCTTTAGCTTAGGCTTTATAGTACTTTTTAATACTATAGTAGCGTCGAAATCTAAGGCGTAAACTATAGAGATATTTATTAAAGGGTAAGTAGTAGTAGTATATAGCTTCTATAGCTAACTATCTCTATTAATAGTATATAGCTAGTATTAGCCACAATTCTTCTCTATAAAGGTAAGGGTCTTAGATTCCCTCTCCTTATATAGAGTACTATAGGCCTTACTAAAGTATAATTCGATATTAGAATCCTTAGCGAGGTATAATAAGGATATTAGATTATATATAAAGGAGGGAATATACTATATATAGCGTAGTAGGATTTCGGTAATACTAGAATCCTTATAGTTAATAAAATTAAGAATAATATCGCTAAAATCCTCTATAATAGCCTTGTGGCTATTAAGTAGGCTAATATAAATTCGGTAGATAGTAAAATTAACGAAGGGTACCTTATATAGTATTATATAGTTACTAGTACTAGAATCTAATATCTAGATATATTAATTAACGTCTTTAATAATTAAGATAATAGTAGGTAACTAACGCTTATACTTAAGGGATTCTTTAGATAATAACGATAATAATAAGAGTATTACTACTAATATAGTATTAGCGAAGTAGTAATTAGGATTAAATTATATAGCTAAAGTAATAGGTTTATTAGGATTAGCTATAGTTATAGCGGTATTAGTACTACTAGGAGATATAGTAGATTTACCCTTATTTTTAGGATTAAGGGAGTACTTATCGCTAGAGTACCCCCCTTTCTTCTTATAGAAGTTATACTACTAGTTATATTTCTTATCGTTTTTATCCTTATCCTTATTACTATTATCCTTATCCTTATTACTATTATCCTTATTATTACTATATTAGTTCCTATTATTCTTATTACTATCCTTATCCTTATTATTATTATTATTATTATTATTATTTTAGGATAGCTTAGTAACTATAGTAATAGTAGCGTAATAATAGCGAGAGGATTCGGATACTATAAATTTAGTAAAGATAAGCTCTATAAGATTATGCTCTATTAGCTTAGGTTTAAAATTATTATAGAAATTCTCTATTTAGGGATTAGCCTAAATCGCTTCTATAAACTAAGTGTACTAGTATAGTATATTAATATAAAGATTAGGTAGGTATTTCTTTAGCTCGGAGAGAGCCTTTTACTATTTAGCTAGGAAGGCTACTATATTACTACTAGGGTAGTATTTAGTATTTACCTAGACGCTCTATTAGGCCTAAAAGGTATATATATTAATATTACTAAAATTATAAAGGAGGATATAGTATACTATAGTAGTATTATCCTCGCTAAAGATAAAGGTTTAAATATTATCCTTAAGTAAGGAACTAAGGTAGTAGATAGCCCTAGTATACTTCTTTCGGAACTATTTATATTCCTTATTAGGCTCTATAATATTATGCTTAATCTAGTAGTAGATCTATAATATAATAATTAGGAGGGGATCTTTACTAAGTTCCTCCTTAATAATAATACGAACCTTATTATTAGTAGGTATAGTAAGGAGCTCTAAGATTAGGTAGATAACTACCCTAGTAACTACTAGCTAAAGATTAAGGTCTTTAGTATTTATAAATTAGTATAGGTACTCGCGCTAGACGTCGAAATTACTCTTGCTCTTTAGTAAGAGAACGCTATCCTTAAGCTTTAAATCGCTTATCTTAATAATAGTAAGATATATAAAAAATAATAGGGATAAGAGCGTATTAAGTATAGATAAAAGAGTTATATAGGATAATAGTAGCTCGACTAGGTAAGCTTAGATTTTAATCCTTAGCTTAATAGGCTATAGGCCTAGATAGTTAAGTAAGTAGGAAGGTCTTAATAGGAGTACCTTTAAAGGAGTATAATACTCGAGGTAAGCGATACTCGATATAAGTAGGGTACTTTAGTAGGAGAGCGTAGCGATACTCGCGGGGAGTAGGATAATACCTATAGGGCAGAGTAATACTTATAGAGAGCTAAATAATACCTATAGGGCGGAACGATGCTCTTAGCGAGCGGAGAGGATCTCTTAGCGAGATCGGCGATCTTAGCAGACCGGTAGGAATACTTAGGCGGGTAGGATAATACTCGTAGAGAGTAGAGATAGCGTATAGGATAGTAAACGTCTGCAAGGGCGGCTTACTAACGCGCAAAGGGACTTATAACCTGTTAGGATTATGGTGACACACTAAGGATTAGAGAGGTGCAAGGAGCTTAATTAATCTAGTGGGCGAAGAGATCTAAATAGTGGCAGGTGGGTCCAATGCTAGTCATGTGACCCACCATGGGCAATCTACGAACACAACTATCGCCGCGGAGGGAAGATGCGCGGTTGACACCTAGCGTAACCTTATCATGTTTCGTGGCCAGCAGGTTGTCATTTCGTCTCGTGAAACTATGTTCTGACAAATGATGGCATCCCGTGGGTTTCATGTGTTCTCGTCCGTGTACTCGAGTCTGAAAGATCATCATGAAACCCTTTCTTCGTACGCCAATATAACCCAATCATATGAATTCCTCCAACTCGAATGGACATCGTCAGTATAGCTTATGTAGCTCACATCTATAGTAAGCCATCTATCTTCATATCAAGCCACTCGCCCCACTCCCGACATCTATGTAAGAAGCTTGACGTATTTCAATAGATCAACAGTAGCCGAAGCATCAACGGCTTTGATGGCAGCAGCAAAGTAGGGAATTTCCACCCCATTATAGTCGCAACTGTGACCTTTGACATCAATCGTGACCTCGCCGCCATCTCCATCGCCCCATACAAATTCCCGAATGAGCATGGACTCGTCGACGTTTCCGAGGACGATGGCGGTGGTGTTTTCTTGTTCAAGCATCAGGTTTGCGATATCCACGTATCCCAGCTTTGAGCCGCCCATGCTTAGATTGAAGACGACATGGCCCTGGATAAGTTAGTAAAGCTTACTTTTTTTTCTTTTTGTGGGGGTTCTTGTTCAGAGTGCAGGTGCATACCATTTCGACGGTAAACGGGGTCGGATTCTTCAGGGCGATTGTAGCGTTGAAGTTGAATCCATTGACTGGCGGATTCATGAGATCAAGGCTTGTGATGTTGAATGCGCCTTGTGAGTTCAAGAATTCTGCGGGATAAGGTTAGGATGTATAGTGAAGCTCGACAGGGTGTCAACTCGTACCGGTAACATTGTAGCCTATGTACTCAAAGTATCAGCATCGATGGTACAGATCATTTGTCCAGAAGCAGTCAGATCTTACCATTCATGTTCATCGTCTTATGAATATCCAAGTGCGCCGTCGGAAGTGCACCGAATTTCAAGTCTGGATCACCGGTGACCAACACGCCAAAGCTCTCATTTGTAGCCGCCGCAACAGCCAACTTCGAGAGACATTCAACACAAGACAAGTCAAGGTCTTGATCAATTTTCAGATCCACACCATTATTGAAATTAATCTCGGGCACTGGGAACACGGCAAATTCCTCGTTGGTGGCTGGGACTCGAATGCTTGCGTTGAACGCCGTCAAGTGGCCGCTGCCACTAAATCCACCGCCCATACTAAGCTTCTTCGACTGGCTGACGTGGAAGGAAGTCGGTCGCGGGTTAGTGATAGCGAGTCCCTCATACTCGTATTTGTAATCGTTGATGTAGTCGTTGGCAAAGCGAGGAATTCCCACGTAGACACTGTCGGCATTAGCTCTGGTACTCGCGAACATGTAACTGGGGACGTGGAGCTTACAGCGGAAGAACAACAACCAGAACAATGCAACAGAGCGCTATCAAATAAATCCACCATCTTCTCTTCATGTGCCTCTTGAATCGTTGCCATACTGTTGGCTTTTTCGCTGGTGCTTCGGTCGCTCCATTCGTATCCGAGCCGGAGCTATCTTCAAGGTCGGATTTTGACATCTTTCATCCAAATACGGCGCTTTTTCGTCTTTCTTTAATATCCAACTCGAAGTCGCTTCGAGACCTCGTGCAAAATTTTCAATAAGCTTCAATCAACGTAGCGTCGTGAAATGTAAACAGCAAGACACCCCTTCCCATCGTATTGCGCAAGACGTCTGGATTGTGGGGAAGAAGAGGAGTGGAAAACCCCCGACTGGACTAGAAAGAATATTCCGGGGGCGCACTCCAGCTTTTTGAATCAGCTAGGGTCGCAATGCCCCGTGGGGGCGCTAGCTGATGTCAATCGCAGATCCATTTCACATGTGAAGCCCAAACCCGTTGCTTAGGGCTGCGTATTCGGAAGCCGAATACGCAGCCGCAGATCGATCGGCGTCAAAATGCACCAGAAGGGGAAATGGTCCGGGATGTTGATCTTTAACCCAAGATTGGTGGTAACAGACACGCGAGAAGGATCTTGCCTCCGTAGCAGTGGGCCATTAATTGGTTGTGATACTAAGATCATCGTTGCTGTCAATTGGGTGGCGATGGCGATCGTCAACGCTGATCTACTGTGTGAGTGTAGATGACACTACCTGGTCAAAAGCACTGGAAGGATCACAATTCACGCCCATATTTTGCTCGTTCATTTTTTTTGCCTTTTTCGTTATATATAACTATCAACTAACATGATGTAAATAACCATGAGAAGGTAAAGCATGAAAACTAAAAAGCTTCCTGGGCATGTTGTCCTTCAGAAATCATCGATGCCCCGTTGGCGAATCTGATCCCCGGGATTGGCATACCTCTCCGGATTTTTGCGGTTGAACTCAGAGCGCATCCGTGTGATAGAACTGTAAAGATCCTTTCTTTTCCTCATGAGTGCCCAGTAACGGTGAGGACACTGGTACAAGATCAGATCCAGTGTATCGGCAATGAACTTGATCAGCCAATCCTGGAGATGATCGGTCCAGGTGGGGTCTTTGAACGCCATGGCAGTCACGTCCAGCAGTGGTTCCAGCTGCGACAGGCCCGGGTATGAGTTCCAGGCTGCCTGCAGCTTGAACGTGATCTTTTCCACGAGGTCAACCATGTGCAGGCGACGGGCATAGGAATAGAGTGTTCCAAGCTGGACGATCTGCTCATGGAGATCTGCTGAATTCGTGACACCTTGAAGCTGGAACTGGCGATGTATTCCGAGACAGTCGCCAATTTCAGACTCCTCGGCTTCCTCAGAGGTGCTTTGTCTGGCGCGGGAGATCTTCAGCAACTGTGGGGTGAATTCTTGAGACTTGAGGAAGGATATGAGCTTTCCTGACTCGGGCTCTTGGACGGTGGAAACGTCGCGGAGTACAGCCAGCAATTCCTGTGAGCTCTCCTTTTCAAGGAGAATATGCTCGATCATCGCTGCAAGGGTCCAAGTTCTTTCGAAGAGCGTGTTCTGCAGATCAGCTAGGGCATTGTTGACGCCCTCAATCGGCTCTTCCTCCGTCTTGGGCTGGCTATCCTGCGCTGGTACCTGTGCTCTTGGCGTGCTCGGTGTCGATGCATTCTGCCCAAGACGCAAACCCCTGGTCAATTCGTTCTTTCCAGTGTGGAAAATGGGGAAAGCGTTGTTCTCTCCTGGGAACGTGAGGGATCTTGGTCTCTCCTCGCTTTGGCTAGAGGAATTAGCCAGGGTCCTGGACGCCGAAAACGAGCTTGTTAATGCCTGCACCTTGCTCGGTGGCTCTCCTTCAAGCTCTGCTGCATCAGGTTGATCGTCCGTGTCGCTTGATCCATTTCTGTCATCTTCATCCAGATTATCACCGCCAAAAGTGGAAACCCCTTCGACTATATCATCGAAGCCATCGGGTAGTACGAGGCTGAGTCTCTTGCCGCGCTTTCCCTTCACCAATGACTCCTTCTTGGCCATGCTTAGCCAGAACTCCATGCTTGGTTTCTTGTCGACAATCTTGAGTAGTTCCCGGTAGATCTTGGTGTCCTTTCTATAGTCCCGGCCGTCGACCTTTTGTGCGAAAATACGAGGAATCTTGTTTCCGACGACGAAGAAATCCGTGATGGGAACCCAGCGACTAGAACCATTTTTAGCTAGAAGTCCTGAGACACGATCATATCGTCAAAATTTCCAGATAAGCAAGCTAATCAAACTGTGTGGGTATTCGGATTGTTCTGGGAATACATCCGAAAGGACGTTTTGAAAGATGTCTCGAAAGAGGGCGCAAAGATGATGCATAACAGGAAGTGTTAAATAGAAAGTTTGACTTACTATAAGTTTCTCCCTGGGAGATAGACCGCGTATACGCGCTTATCAAGCTCCGTTGTCCACTCGCCCGATACTGGTTTCGCACCCTTGGGGGCTCGATAGAGACCGGGCGCAACCTCAAAGTCATCTGGAAGCCGTACCGCAATCCATATATCTGTGTTGTAATTGCGTGCGCTGTTTTTGAATCGGACAATGAAGATATCACCGGGGTTTATCTCCTCCAGAGGCGAGACGTGATCGAGCCCCGTCGTGAGAGGGGCGTAGCTGGTCATGATGAGAGGCTGATATGACCTTTGATTGATTGTGAGAAGAGGATTTCTTGGTGTGGTTGATGCTAATCTTCTCGTATACGATGCTTGATCTATAGTGCAAAAACGGTTAGATCGTAAAGCGAAATCAACCAAATGCCATGCAAGTTGTATCTGTGAAGTCTTGCCCGATATAAAGAAGAAAGCTCACCTTTGTCAAGCTAATTGATACCGAGATATCAAAGCAAGAGCATTCGAAAACTGGTTCGAAAGATGGTTTCAGGGATGCGGTAGAGAGATTGAGAAAAGAGGTCCGCAGATGCTATCCGGAAGATACCCGTGTGGGGTAATTTTCCTGACTTTGAGCTGCCGACGGAAGGAACGATGCGCAGTTTAGTGATAGAGGCTCTCAGGTGACTTTTTCTGTGTCAAAAGACGTGTCTCCGCACGTGATTCCGAACGTGCTGGATATTGTTTAGAAAAAGGTGTGCGGATTGGGATATAAAGAGGTTGAGAAGAGAGATACTTGCGGGCAAGGTAAGGTAGTGATAAGGTAGTCGAGAAATATCTCGGTCCGAAAGGAGTAGCGGTAACGGGAAAGTAACGGGAAAGAGTAATGTAGTTCAGGTATGAGGCTCCCTGTAATGGAAATTCTAACAAATTATTCCCCAGAGAATGAAATCAGGACGTACCTGTATGGGAAATGAGTGGGATAGAGACAAGAGAAACAATTGGGGTCGATATCAAGAGATCAGAGAGGATAGGAAGAAGGGATGTGAATGCTTCGAAGTGAATGTCGGTGAGAAGGAAATCAGTAGAGGGAAATAAATGAGTTAGGTAGACTTCAATCCCTTTGCGGATGCACAGTGTTAATAGGAAAAGAGCTATAGGAGGCTCATAGCATACTGTGGTAATAGTTTTTCGGGCAGGTAAATGCAAGTATATAGAAGTGTGAAGAAGGGGCATATGCTTTTATCGAGCCGAGGGGTTCCAAATATGAAAGAGACCATGATGAGCTCCATGTAGGTAGAAAGAAACAGTATATGAAAGGAATGAACAGTGAACAGAGATAAACGGCAAATAGATACTTCGAAGGGTGCTATTTGGTAGCGATATGTACCTTAGAATACAAAACGCTAGGCTAAAGTCAAATCATCTTAAGATTATCGAAATGCTCTGAGAAATTTCGTGCTCAGGGTACTAGCATATAGAAAGATTAGAATGTCGGAAGAAGGAAGGACTGAGCAAATGGAGGAATTGCCTCGATGAAAAAGAAAAAAAAAAACGATGTGATGGGAAAGAAAAAGCTATGTGATATATGGTAATGCCATGAGTGGTCATGCTGGACGAGCAGGTTCCAGGTAAGAATATTTCTCGTGTGCTGTGCTCGAGGTGATTCTTGTGCTCGGATCATGGATCATGGAAAAGTCTGTAGATCATACAATCTCAGGAGTATCTAAATGTCTGACTCGCTAGGGATATCATCCCTACAAAGCGCAGTCAGGGTGCGTAATTAAAGCATCTCCAAGAATATATGGTTCTTTGTCCGAATCTCGGAATCTTATACCTCCATCAAGGCATCACTTTTCACCCATATAAATCGATCTACGAAATGCAAACATTTAGCACTTCTACGAGGGCTACAAAGGAAAAGTTTGAGGTGGCCGGATTTCTCATTTCCTATTTCTCAATCATCATAAGGCGTTTAGCCCAAAAGCAACACACGGTGACCGGTCACCGTGCGCTTAATGAGTGGAGACACAAAGTCGACAAATTAAACAACGTGCAGAACGCAGACGCAGAACGCATGCAGGTAGTCAGTGAAAATGCAGTCTGGACTTCACGAATAAAGTCAAAGAGCAAGCGTATCAATGAATGCAGGTCACCATACGCCAGGGAGCATCAATTAAAAGTGACTAGGGGGCGGTTCATTCAACCCATCAAATGGCGGCCAACCTCGATAGAAGCGAAGAAGTCGATTATGCTGTCAAAGCAGAATCATGAACTGGTTCAAAGATCAAAAATCGCAGTCAGATAAAGCCATTCTGGTTGAAATCAGCATGCCTCCCAAAATCAATTTCAAAATCGAAGTCGCTTGAACTGAAACAAAAATACCGGCGATGAGACGACCCGACTAGAACAACCCATGTTTCCGCTTGGGGCTAGAAAGGGAATATTGTAAGCATCCATGAGCCAAGTTTGCAACAGTAACGGGTATAAATGACCAGAATACGAACAGACCCAAAGGCAAAAACAAGAAGACGGGAAGAGAAGGATCCTACCGGATCTCCACGAGGTCGTCCATGTGGTTGCACATTGCCACAAACAGATCAAAAAACAACTTGCCACCCATCTCCATTTCCATCTGCATGGTTCCACTTCTCTTAAAAGTTCTGCGAGTACGGATGATGAGAGCCAGGTAGTGAGCGCGCAATCGAGACTCCGTGTCCGGTGTGTTGTCATACGCATACCGAGCAGATCGCAAGATCACATCGGCTGGAATACCCATCTGAAGGCCCTGCTTTCTGAGAGCAAGGCGCTTCAGGTCTTCCAGGCCGTACTTCTCGGCAACGCAGTAGACGACCGTGTCACGAAGCACAACGTCTCCTACTCCGGGGTGGAATAACGTTGCCTCGCTCGACCCGCGGCCTCCGTTGTTACTGGTATCCTGTGCATTCTCGAGGTGCCAAGAGTCTCGACGCTTGCCATGCAGCAGGCGTGGATAGTAGTCGCCCTTGTACAGATACTCCAGAACACAAGACAGGATTTCAGGCTCCCTATTTATTTCGTAAGCTTAGTTCCTACCGATAGATCGAGGTAGCTCTCACTCGTCAGGTAAAGCAAGTTGCTTTGCACCGTTTTCCAGGAATTTTTCCTTCAGGGCAGTGCGAAAGTACGGCGAGATGGACAAGACATCCTCATGGGCGGCGAAAAGACGCTGATCCTGACCGACCACCATGGTAATGATGGGGCTGGTAAGAGGACTACAACGAATGATTCATTAGCCTGAGTTTGATACAACACTCTACTATTCAAAGTTTACCACCTTGGTGCCGACGAGGTTTCGCCTTTGTCCATACTCTCCTGCATCTTGTCTTTCGCTTGCTCGTCGTATTTCTTCCTGGAAGGCTTGACGGTCTTCCCTGCCCGGTTCTTCGAAGAAAAGGAACGTTTAAACATCGTGAAAATAACGGTTCGAATAGCTACGAAGCGTCGGAGGAATCCTGAACGATCAGAAGGAGCGATACAAGTTGGTCAAAAAGAAGGAATAATTGACGCTGCGGATCACACGAGCATGTGAGGGTCGGAGTCTGGAAGCCTTCGTCCGAAACAGTCACCCCGTGTCATCAAGAGACGGGTTGAAGCAGATTTCAGATGATGGCTTAGCATTCGAGAGTCCTTTGAAGACTCACGGCGCGGATTTGTCGACTCTGGCAGGCGTAAGAAGAAGAACGGAGGGAGGAGGGGGTCAGGGCGCTATTTAAGACATGAGGTCAGGTGATATCAACTGCAGGTGCCCTCATCACCTGTGCAGGTCGATGCAGGCCAAATACAGACCAGGCCCCGACAACTGGGATCTGCCTAGCCTCGTTGGCAACTGGCGTTCGGATGGTGGCGCTAAAGACCTGCATCGTATTGGCGGGGCGAGTCGGCGATCGGCGTGGAGAAATGCACGGTCGCCGGGTCTTGTCGAAATTGCATGCTAAGAAGTACATATCTGATGTTCGGCCAAGATTCATGGAGGAAGTGCAATGAGTTCAAATATAAGATGTAGGCTTAATGTTGACATTCTGATACGCTTCACCGAGTACACAGTTTGCGAACCCAGTACCTAAACACAGGCTGCAGGTCATGTTGAATGGCCAAGCACCCAATCCCCCATGTCAACAACGCCCCGGCGTGGTACTTCCTCGCCCGCGAGAAAAGTAACATGCTTCGATAATGGATCCGAGCTTAGTGCCGATGCGTTTTGAAATATCACGAAGCGCCTTGCACCATATCTCATACAGGTCCATTTCACAGCAAGCATCCAGCAGCACCCACAGCGACTCCAAAGCTCTGGAAGTGCCCGATAGTAACGCCGTACATGCCATTTCCAGCAGAGCAGGAAGTGTCACGCTGGCCTGAACACTTTACACATGTGATCGAGGTTCCCAAGCTGTAATACTCCTATGGCACGAAAACGAAAGACATGAGCAATGTCACCTAACATTGGGGTAGATGAAGCAACAGCGATGACTTACAATTCCATAGTGCTCGAAGCTGTTTGGCCACCGGACATACATATTCTAGGCAGACTCCGTTAGAAGACAGGCTCGAGTCAATCCAAACTTAGTCCAAACTCACCGGGACTCCATCGGCAACGTTGTTGCCTCGGTACAAGGTACCGTTCTGGGAGCTACCAAAGTCGGCCCAGGCCGCGTTTCCGATCGGGAATGCAGCCAAAGCATGGCTGGTAATCTCCTTCCCGGGGAAGTTCTGGGCGAGAGCCACGTACGAAACATAAGTAAGCGCGCCACCAAGCGAGTGGCCGGTCGACTCCAGTGTATAATCCGGGTACTTAGCCACGAGGGATTTCACTTCGGCGATAACTTCATCGTGCACGGAGGACCAGGGTCTATCGATACCTCTCATGATCTGGACTCCCGCTGGAAAGTTCACTCCCGACAGAGAAGGAGTGACCAACTTTGTATCAATATCGTTGAGGATATCCGTAACTGAGCCTTTTCAGTATCCCGCATCATCAATGTAGACAAGATCTCTTTACTCACTCGTAGTTGAGCCTCTCATGACCACCGAGATCTTCTTCTCTGTCGGGGAGTATCCAATGTAGCCCTAAATGAATTGAGCCAGAGCACTTCGTGGAATCTAAAAGTTACACTCACCTGAGTACCGGTCAATATGTTGGAGATCCGCTTGGTAATGGTCACATCGAAGGCTCTTCCTATGCAGCCGGTGTATGCGGCAGATGATAGCTTAGCAGCACGCCGAAGGGACGAGAATGCCGCCGGATCTGCATGGGTTTGAGTTAGCCACTTTCTTCAAACTGTCATTCAGGTCATATTAACGGACCAGATGTAGCTCGGTTCTCAATTACCGGGGCTGCAGTAACCTGGGTGGCAAGCACAATGGCCGCGATGAAAGAGATGCCGTTGAAGAGCATCTTGGGGTCAATGTATGAAAATGAAAAGGTATGTCAAATTCAATGAGCAGAAACCAGTTCTGATTCTTGTTGTGATGGATAGCAAGTTGGAAATATGCGCCTCTTATATACTTTTCGATTGCTTCACTGCTCAATATGCCCGTCTGCCAAGTATCGAGTGGACTGTACTTTTCAGCTCGTAGCCACGATATTTTGTCGGCATCATGGATGCAAAAGAAGGGAGCTATACCAGGCCAAGCAATCCGATGCCTCTAGGCTTTCGGAGATACCTCCAACCTGGGGTCCCCCGGATTTTCGAAAGGCGGGGAAGATGCGCCAAGCCCAATCATTCAATGGAGAACTGGAGAGGGTCCATCAAGCCGAGGATGTAAAATTTACTTCCAGGGTCTGTTTTTGGATTTGGTGCCCACTCAGGCTATCGTCAGGTCATTGTCTTCTTGGCATATCGTTATTGTCTGGTGTTGAAACCTCGGACATGCGGCGCGGAAGCATGATAATCTGGGAGTGGAATTGGAGGATAAATCCATGGTCCTGACCGAATTAACGGAGGAATTAGCTGTACAAATCATATCCTGCTTGGCACCCATCTCCTGTTTAGTTGCAGCGCATAAGGCCAAGGGATTCCTCTCCAGAGAACAGGGTTGTGAGGTGAATCGGCCCGAGGGGTCCAGTCGCAGAAACGAATCTCTAACTCTACGCAGGTTTTTAGGTTGACTAAATCTCCTATACTACAATAGAGCCCTTTGACTCCTTAAATTAGATATACTGGACGTAGTTGACCGCTACCAGTGCTTTATGTAAATTCCAACTACGAGCTCGGGCTTGAGGGACCTCATTGTTAGAAATTTCATAATAAACGTTCGTCGGCTATGTCCCAACCGTTCTCTTTACGGTTTTACATCTGCCGGGCTTTGACCTATCGCCCTAGTTTCAGCATATAAGGTCGTATTGCATACTAGAACCCCACTCACGAAAACAGCTCGGAGAGGATCGATCATCTGTGCTCTGCCTCAATTCTGATCTTTTCTAGCGCCATCACCGTATATTCACTAAACCCTGCTAGGATCGGAGATTAATACCTATATGTGATGCCACGGGACTTTCCGCATGATTAGATTGAAACTCGTATCTGCAAGTTCTTCTCTTTGGTCAGGCGGCGAGCGGGGTTTCACCTGGTAAATGCCGAGATGCAAGGGTGTTTATTCAAAGCCGACGAGGGCAATATACAACCCAATGCCAAGTCGGCAGATGAGGATTCGGCATTTGGGACCGAGGTTGAAGTCTACAGTAGCTGCATACCGGTTAATTGTCCACGGAAACTACCCCGAACCTTATTGTCCTAAATCGGAATGGTGAAACTTTATCTATGATTGTGCTCTCCTCCCGATGCGGGAGAGGACTTTCTTCAAGAAACTTGGTTTATTCGGTACTCAAAGTTCCATCTCGGGGGTTGCTCGTATATCTCGTTCTTTTGCCTATGCAGAGACTAGTAATACTCTACTTGCAGCAAAGTAACACATTGTCTGGGTAAATTCATATCCTGATTCATTGACCAAGGAATTTCTGCGCCCTTCCCTAAAGCAAGGACTCCGAGCCTTGCGAATCGTTCAGATGAAAGTCTTTGATTAACAAACAGCCTATGTAAGACTGTATACATTTCAGCAGAGCGGCTCAAAGATCTACTAATCTTTCACTTTAATAACAGTACAAGAGTGCTGTCCTGTTGTATACCCAGTCCAATGCTTTCCTTTCTCCGGATTTACTACGGAATACCCGCCGCTACCTAAACAGCCCAGCGCCACATGAAGGAAAGCTTACTAAGGACCCTCATGTGGCGGTGCAATCTAAACTGTGGCGGTGCGATGGAGAGGCTGTGGGGTTTGTCCCGCACGCCAGCCACCGGTGATATCATCGCCTTCCAGGAACCCGATTGAGCTGAGAAACATCCAACATTTTCATATCCAAATTCATGATCGGTCAAGACGCCACTGTCAATAGTCTGAAGCTTGGAAACGATT
This sequence comes from Penicillium goetzii, assembly GCA_037043885.1. Classification (NCBI taxonomy): domain Eukaryota; kingdom Fungi; phylum Ascomycota; class Eurotiomycetes; order Eurotiales; family Aspergillaceae; genus Penicillium; species Penicillium goetzii. Next base: position 3,889 of record JAWLST010000071.1, on the reverse strand, counting down.
TGTCTGCATATCTAGCCGCCAGACTGGGTGATCTGTCAACCAGGCGCCCTTTGTAACCCCCTGCCTGCATTACGCGCTATCGCGTTTCAATGATTTGTTTTTCCTTGCAAACCTCCTGCTTCTCCTGAACTGCCCGAAAGACTTCATCCAACGTACATTCGATGGCGATGCAATACTTCAACCAGATCAAAAACCGGCGACGGTCGTCCCAGATCCTGAACCCTCCAAAGCCCGTCCTAACTCCCGAGGACGAGGCCTTTTTACAACAGGTTACGTCCGATCCGGAGCATAGGCCAGATTCTGCGGCCCAAAATGAAACCCAGATGTTGGAAGGCTTAGCAGAGAGCTCTCAGAGGCCTGTTGTCGATGATGGCGCCCTGGATGTTCCACTGCCTTCCTCGCCAGTAGAGGAGTTTGGAAAGGAGCTCGGCGAGGAAGAAAGAAAGGCACGAGAGCAGCCTGAAGATACCAGAACCAAGTCCGAGCCTGCGAAATCAGAAGATACTCCCGTGCCAGAGAAGAAGAAACGATGGAGCACGATGTTCTGGAAGAAGGCTGCTGATGCAAAGAAGGTATGTAGTCCCATACGTTGAAATCGCTCGTTTCCGTTTGCAAGGCCCCTCGATACTGACACCCCCATCTTCACTATAGAATAAGGAGCCAAGTCCCACGGACAAGTCGCAGACCGAGACACCCACACCCCCTTCCACGACAACAGCTGCAACGAACGGAGAAGAGGCGCGAAAGGACCAGGAAGACATGTCTGATATCCTGGAACGCCTGAACCTGGCCGCGGACAACAATCGGGTCTTCTCAGTCAGCGACGAAACCCAAGAGCTACTCCGCAAGTTCAAGTTGATCTTCAAAGACTTGATAAACGGTGTTCCAACAGCGTATCACGACCTGGAAATGTTGTTGACGAATGGCAACCGTCAACTACAAGATACATATACGAAGCTACCCGGCTTCATGCAGAAGCTTATTGAGAAACTTCCTGAGAAATGGACAGAATCGCTGGCCCCAGAGATGCTTGCTGTCGCTAGTGAACGGGCCAGCCGGAGCGGGATCAATATGGAGAATGTGGGCAAAGCAGCTGCGGTTGCTGAAAAGGCGGGTCTTAATGTTCCAAGTCTCAAGGAGCTTGTTTCGAAACCCGCCGCAATTGTCGGAATGTTGCGGTCCATCATGCAGTTCTTGCGGGCTCGTTTCCCAGCCGTCTTGGGAATGAATGTCCTCTGGTCGCTGGCACTATTCAGTAAGTACTCCCGAGCAAAGACCTGTTCATCTTGAAGAGTTGAGACTAATCCATCTACAGTCCTACTTTTCGTCCTTTGGTACTGCCACAAACGTGGCCGCGAAGTCCGCCTTGAGAACGAGCGTCTGGTGACAGAGGAAGAAATCAGGAAGATGAATGAAGATAATCCCGAGGGCCAGATCCGCCCGACTGAGACTCTGACCACCACCGCACCCCAGGGTGCTTCGGCAGAGGAAGTTCGCGAGGGTGTGAAGAGAGTGGAAGATGCCAGGGCTTCGGCGGTTGACTTTGCGGCTGCCTCTGAACCCGAGCCGGAGGCACAGAAGGCACCAACCGACGAGGCCCCTCGCCCAGCTGCGGTCCCGACACGCTCGAAGTCGCGGTTGGCTATCTGGACTCGATCAAAGCCTGAGCCGACTCCGAGCAAGATCTCGCCTTATCCCGGGACCTAGGATCGGAAAGGAACAGAGAACATTCTCCTTGCATGTGCTGTCGGGCAGTATGGGGTTCTCAAGATTTCAAGCTCAACGCTATGGAAATAGAAGACTGGAAGTCTACCATGGCTAGGCGCGGCGACGATGACGATTTATGGCACAATCTAGTTCTGATGTTTGATGTTAAATATAGTTCGAGTAATACCACTTTTAGGAAATTCATAATGCGCATGCATTCATTTGTCTAATGAAATCTTGAATAACCTGTCCACGGTACTACTCTTCCCGGTCAAGTTCTTGTGTGGATGGAGGTGCAGTGAGCCGCTCTCTGATATATATATTGTAGACCGCGGAAGCTGCCCGCCCGGTACTGAACAGAGAATCCATCTAACAACCCCCCGATACCCTAGTAACATCGTTGTCCAATATACATTTGTCCAAATGTCGTGAACTCTGGAATGCCTTCGTGCTGACCTCCAACGGGGATGCTCGTTATCCCCTGTGGATGTGGAGAGGTGTAAACAGAATGTTCTGGTCGGCTGGGTGGAGTTATCCTCTTCTCCATAGAAAGCTCCATCGAAACGAATTTTCTCGAACCTCGGCATCCGATGGATCCCTAAGCTTAACCGTATTCAGATTAATTGACTCCATATTTACAGTAGATGGGCTTTGAGCAATAGACTGGAACTTTGGGCTCGGAAGGTATTGAACACGGTGGCGATTCCACCGAAGAAGAAAAAAAGAAGCACGCTATCACTCGCAACGGGCAACACTGTTCTCCGAAGCGCCGAATTAAAAATAGGCTAGCGGCTATGAGGATTTTCTTTTGAGTGGAGCTTGATTATTGGCGCTGGGAGAATTTTCATTGTCCAGTAGTATCCACCCTAGCCACTGCGGGCCCGCGGGGCGAAGACGATCTTGTAGAAGACCACGAGATGAAGTTATGAACAACAGAAGGACAGACGTGGCAGAAAGTGGCACTGACACCCCTTGCGCGAGATTGGGAGCTCATCCCGTGTTGCTATCATGACGATTATGGTGATGTCCAGGGGCCCAATATGTGATATGTGACAGAAACAGACGATCTATCTCATGCAGGTTGCCGCACCTACCTGCCATGTTGTCCACCCCCAGCTTACCGCCTCTTTCGGAAGTACAGTACCAGCAATACCAACAGCAAACGTTTACGACTACGTACGACGATGTGCCCATATTGCACTCAACAGAATCGCAGAGGTTTCCCTCGAAAGCCCAAACAGGACCCGCCCAGCTGGACCGGAATGGAGAATCCCGAGTTGCCACCGCGGGAAGGAAAAATCAACACGATGAATAGATCCAACCAATCAGAAGGGTCCGAATAGCAGTTAGCTTAATCATATCTCACCAATGGATGTCCAGCCATGTCCAACCATGTCTCGAGCGATCGAGTCATCGAACAATATGATTCATCTTTTGACTTCTTTTTCCGAGTGCAGACATCAAGTCTGATCGGGCGATGAATCATAGGGGCCTGCATGGGTCAGCTTCTGCACCCAGCGGGAGGGGGAAGGAGGCTGACGTCTAGATGTACAGTAGTTTGTTAGTGTTTGTGCTAGCGTTATGTAGGTGGAAGTATGGAGTTCGATAGGGTGGGAGCCCAATACTGTAAGCTCGTTCTGGTCTCACATGCCACGCCTTGAAGAGGGAGGATCATAACAATGATAATGTCTAGCAGTAGAAGAAACATAGTCATCCATATGTGTATGAGTTTTCTTCTTCTGGTGGCACGATAATGGACCCGCTGGATAGCCGGCCGAAGCATGCGATTGTTTTGTTCTGCGTTTAGCTTGACTTTTTTTTTTTTCTGCCCCCCTCTTTTTTCAACTCCGTCATCAAGTTTTAAATTTTTTATTTTTATTTTATTTTTTCGCTCTCTCAACCTCGAATCACTCGAGATCCTTGTCCTTTTCGAGTCATTGGTCTAACCAAAGTACATAGATCAGCACCTTGGATATGATCGAGTCATCAGCCTTTCCTCCTTCATTCCTAGCCAAAAGTAGAATGTAGTAGTTAGAGAGAAGCATCATCCTTTAATCGTCTGGGGGGGGGGGGGGGGGGGGGGGAGGGGGGGGGGGGGGGTTTGGGTTTTTCAATTTTGCAGCGAAACGTTTGGCTAAAAAGTTGGGGTAAAATTACCACAGCGAAGGGGCAGGCGTGGGGG